>JANAVB010018199.1:26773542-26955022 GCA_029216955.1 Iris pallida | reverse complement strand
AAATATCCGCGTGAGGCTTAGCTCATCTTCCTGATACAATTGGACATCCAGGCCCTGAGTTTCAGCTCAGCTATCCATTGTATATAATCCAGGCCCTGAGTCTCACTCAGCCTATATTTTATTTCATTAGATATCCAGGCCCCGAGTTCAGCTCAGCTATGGATTCGATATTCTTGGAAAAGTCCAAATCATACGAATTCCTTTTATAGCTCATGATTTGATAATCGACTCAGATGATTCGGAAACCAACACATGATGCTACCTTGCTTGCAATCACATCAATATGTGATAATACAGATGGATGTATAATCTAAGCACCACCCGTGTTGTATGAGCCTAATCCCGGGTAAATGAGGTTATTGTCGAGATGCTAGGCGTGCGTGTGTGATCCAAAGGGTTTCTCTAACTTGCATTTAGGTATAGTAAGGTCTTATATGTTCCTTGTGACATTATTTTGGAGAGCTATGTACTCCCTGTGTGATATCCTACGATATGAGATTTTGTTCAAGTATTCTCCTTGTATTCCTTTTTCCTTATCACCCTATATTCTTAACACTCTTCTTTGATTGAGAGCTTGCTCGTCGTATTGACGACCTAGTTTTGTTCACTAGGATTGATGAAGATCAGGATGGATGTCAGACGTACGCTGAGGATGAACTCTATGAATAATGTGACACCTTGAAGGATAGTAGTTTCATTTTGAGAATATCAGCAAATATGTAAATTATGTGTTTTGAGGAACTTTGGCTAAAATGTAAGTTATGTGTTTTGAAGAACCATGAACAAATATGTATATTATGTATTTTGGAGAACCTTGAACATGTAATATTTTGGACAAGTGGATGCTTTGTAATTTGTGGAAATTCTTGTAGTTATGCCTTATGTCTATGTCTATCCCGAACCTCACAGGCGACAATCGCAGGTACAATTCTGTATTCATTGTACGGATGCGTAGCCTGGGGAGATGTATCTTAATGCTCTGATATCTTTTGGGAACCAGGGCGTGACAACTCGATTTGCATCGAAATGCGTGTCAGGCTAAAGTCCACTAAATCTAGCAAACTATATGTCAACGAGTCCAGAATGACAATACGAACCCAACTGTATATCCGGAATTAGATTCCGATAAGCCGATCTCAAAATGACATGTTGACCCGGACTGTGGGACCCGATTTGCACCAATATAAATTTGGGGTAGAACGATGCCACGAGTCCACTGGTGGTGTCAGAATTAGAATCCGGAGTCCGGGTTCAAAATTAGAATTTTACAAGGTGAAAATTACGAATTTGAACGGCCAATTTTGACGTCGAATTCACCAATCAAACGACCTCACAATGGAATAAAATTTTATCATAAGAAGAGGGTTATACCTGTTGTGCAAAGGAACTGGTGGCTTGCCAAACGGAGCTGCGACGGAGGAGGAACAAATCCGCGAACTTGGCTTCGCGACTGTAAAAAATACATACAATTATTCGTGCAACTTGGTGGCCGATTTTGACCTATCAAATGAACGAATTAACAGTTGAAAATTTAGGTGGAGGTAGAGCTATATACCGAGATTGCAACGACGAAAAGAGTTTGACGATCCAACGGTCGGATCGCCCAGAAAACATGCGCGAAGTCGTTGTCCCAAGACGTAAATTCTGATTTTCCAAAATGCGCGTCACGGCAGAATTTCGACGAAAACGTCGAAATTGACTTCCTGTCATGCCACGAGGGAGGGCGGCCACGCGGGGGTGCGCACTGGCGGCGGCGGTGGTGGCCGGTGCATGGTGGTCGGAGACAGGGCCGCACGGGGGTGCGCACTGGCCAGCAGCAGCGGCTTAGCGTCGTGCGTAGGGATGCCGCGCGGGCTGTACGCGCTTGCTCGTAGGGGGCTCGTCGGGCGGCACGCGTCTGTGGCGGTTGGCCGGGGTTCGTCGGGGTTCGAGGGGGCTGGTGGTGGGCCTTAGGTGGCGCGGCAGTAGCAGTGAACGCGCAGCAGTGAACGCGGCAACAACAACAGCAAGGCGCAACAATGGAAGGAGCTTGGTCGGGCGACCCTGGGGGCGGTGGCCGACGGTGGAGCCCCTGGGTGGTGGGTGACCTGTCGTAGCCGGCCAAGGGGTAGCAACACCCACGGCAGCAGGAGCAGCGACAGCAACAACATGGAGAGGAAGGGATGGAAATGAAGGTAGATAGGAAGAAGAAGAAAGTGTGTGGAAGAAGGAAAGTTGGAGAAGGAGAGCTTAGGGTTAGGAGGAGGAGGAGAAGAAGAAGAAGAATGAAGAGGTGGCTTCTGTCGGCCGGGGGGTTCGTGTGTGTGTTTGAATAAAAAGAGGAGAGAGTAGAGAGGTTGAGTGAGAGAGGGGGTATGGTTGAGTGGTAGAGTGGTTAAGGTCTTTGCATGAAAATAGAACTTTTTGGAGTGTATGGATGGTAGTGCTAAAAATGGGTGTTGGTGTGTGATAGACGAGTGATGGAATAGATGGAAGCCACCATTTGGCTTGGCCATTTATGGATAGGTACCAATGGAGAGAGGTAGTATGAGCCAAGGGCTATACCATTTTTAAGGTTCATGGTCAATGAGGTTGTCCATTGGGTTTGGAATGTGTGGGCTAGATGTTTGGTGTTTTGTAGAGGGGGAATATGATGTTTTGTGTTTGGGGTGTGTCATGAGAGTCACATGTGGTTTGGGTTGGGTTCATTTGGGTTAGGTTGGGTCAAAATTGGGCTAGGTGTGGCCATGACTACCAATTTAGTTTATAATCATTGATCAAATAAGTCAAAATCATATTAGGTCGATTAGATTGGATCGATGTCGAGCCCCGAAATTAAATTGAAAGTTAGGACAAGGTTTACGGTAGATTGTCAAATGGTCTAAATTTGTCCGAAAGTTGTGCGATGTAAATAGAGTACAAGGGAACAAGTTTTAGTGGGATACGATATATCAAAATGAAGAAAAACTTGTCTAGATCAAAACTCATGAAGGACGTTTCGAGTGATTGACACCCCTAGCGCTCCAAAAATCAAAGTCACGAAAAGTATATTTATTGATCAAAACTAATTTTTAAATAAAATATTTATTGAATTAATTCATTTAAAATTTTAAAAGAAACCCTAAAACCAGGGGGCTTACAGATATTATAGCAACTAAGGAGAGTATGACCATGTTGGTTACACACTTGATAGAACATGTTGCAATCACGATCAAGGTTGTAAAATTTGCTAGGTTGTAGTCGGGCGGGCACCTTCCGCCTAGCACCTAGCCCTGCCTAGGTGCCGCCTAGTTCTAGGTGGTCAACAAAAAATCGGTCAAAAAAGGGGGGAAAACTGCTAAAAATTTTCCATAAACCCCAAATAGCATGCATAGTTGGGCACAAGGGCATGGGCACGGGGTACCTAGCGCCTAGGCGCCACCTAATCCCGATATTTAGAAGATTGATCCCAATGACCTTCTCGATTATTGAGAGCTTGGTGTGATTGGATTGGTAATGTTATTTGTCGAGGATGGGCCACAGGTTCTACGTTATTATTGAATCGTGATTTTGAAGACCGATTTATTTTGCAGGAGGAAGTAGACGATTAGAGGTCTGTAAGTGGCTTCAGAACTTTTTGGGACCTAATGTTATCTCTTAGATCTCCAAAAAGCAATGTATTGTAGCTCTATCCAACACTAAATTGAATGCAAAGGTCCTTCTGATGCTACTTGTGAACTTATTTGGGATCAAACTATTCTTTCAGAATTGGGCGTCATCTTTGCCCTTGACCAATATTATGGTGTGAAAATCTTTTCACAATTTACCTTACTGCTCTTGTCTACCATGCTCGCATTGAACATAGAAAATGATTATCGTTTTGTTAGAGAATGTGTGGCTCTTCAACAACTCCATGTTTGCTTCATCTTTAATATTTTCACTAGAGGATTCTCAACCTCATGATTCTCGACTCTTATATCCAAGCTTATGGTCAAAGTTATGCTCATTAGCTTAAAGTAGAGTACTATACATAACGGACAAGATTCTTCAATTAATCAAAAGAAGCAAGACTTTGAATCCAAACAAAATTGAGAAGATTTTGAAATCACGCATAGTCAGCAAGTCTCAAATTAGGCAAGCTAGCAATGAGCTTTCCTTGTAATTGCATCCTTGATTCTTGGATAATAGGACTTTCAATAAAATCTAATACATAGAAGATGTACTATTATAGAGGACATATATCCTATTATAGAAGATGATATAAATTTGTATTTACACATCATCACTGGGAAGAAACAATCATGGTTTTTATCCAATTTTGTTATTTCTCTATTTGGATGGCTACATAAGGACGACTAGTCGAAAGTAATGAAACATTGTCAATTTGGTTTTGTCATCACAAGTGGCTACACTGATGAGCTCACTTGTGAGGTGGTGTCTTCAAAATATTATCTGCCTAACGTAGGTGCATAGTATCTTCAAGATTTTCAAATTCAGATATATCTACTGTGCTGCACTTTGATTTATGTTTTGCACTCCTATATTTTGAAATATTTTTCTCTAACAATCCTCGTCTCTAGAAGCCAAACATTTCAAATGTATGGCCATATTGTACTTGCGAGTTCCTGGATAGCTGTAATCTTTACTATGTCGTAGTATCATATATTTTATCCCTTGGTAATGTAATATTGTTGTAATTTCCTTCACTATTTATTGTTGTTGAGCTGATACTAGATAATATGTATATTGAAACTTATTTTTACCTCTCAGCCTCCTTGCTGTCAGCCTGGTCAAGGTTCCTGTGGCATTGGTGGAATATGCAAAGACTGTACAACGGTGAATTCAATCAACAAAATAATACACTTATAAGCTTCTTTTTAGCTACTTTGTTTGTTACTAGTCAATGACGAATTTGACTTCTAAATCAGATAAGTGCGGAGTTAATAATTAACATTTTCTTTTCTGGTGGTTCTAGTGCTTCCTCCATTCGGATTTACATGATG
Source organism: Iris pallida (assembly GCA_029216955.1). Lineage (NCBI taxonomy): Eukaryota > Viridiplantae > Streptophyta > Magnoliopsida > Asparagales > Iridaceae > Iris > Iris pallida. The sequence goes on along the minus strand of JANAVB010018199.1, from coordinate 26,950,061 downwards.
GTCGTCCATCTACAGTGCAGTTCAAGGAAAAGCTTCCCTGGTTTCTCGAGGCTTTGCCTTCTTCTGATTGTGCAAAGGGTGGCAATGGAGCTTATACTACTAGCGTGGATCTCACTGGTCTGTATGATGCTGTACTGTCTTTTTTGTTTGTCATGGCTAATACTGTGGCAATACATCATTTTTGTTTCTCAGGTTTCAGCAGTGGTGTTATTCAAGCATCATCATTTCGTACATATCATACACCCCTTAATAAGCAAGTATGGACAATTTATGCTGTATCTTGTACTTTGCTATCCTTTATTCTTCTTTTCTCATGATCTTTCTTGTTCTCACTACAGAGCGACTATGTGAAATCGATGAGAGCAGCACAGGATTTCAGCTCTAAGGTTTCAGATTCTTTGAAGGTACTATATTCTTTGTTGTATGAGAACTTTTTTTTTTTTTGCCTATATAGCAAAAGAAAAAAAAAAAAGAATTGATGCGATATAATAATGGAAGATGAACTTTCTTGGAAGCTTGACTTATCCTGGATAAATTGACAATCTACTTCAATATGTTTGGTGACACCATGGAAAACTAATCTCAGCAATCAAATCATAACATTGTTGTGTGTAAAGTTGTCTGAGATCTCAAGGAAACACCAAAATCAGATAAAGGACTTCGAGACAAGTTACCTAAGTGGCGGCAAGAGACATGGCATGGTACTCAGCTGCAATAGAGGACTATGTGACAACGTATGTTTCTTGCTCTTCCAAGTGACCAAGCTGCCACCAGAAAATGTGAAAGAGAATGATGATCATCAACAGAGTGTCAGCATAATCAACATTTGTATAAAGCTATAACAAACAAACAGGAAGATGTACAAATGACTTGGCTTGGAGACTTCTTCAAATAGCGGAGAATATGTTTAACAGCATGAAGATAAGAGAAGGTAGGAGACTGTATAAACTAGCTTACAGTGCTAACCACAAATGAGATGTCTAAATGAGTCACAGTAAGATACCTAAGTTTCTCTATGAGATGATGGTATCTGATGGATTTTGGAGAAGTTTATTAGAAGATGAGGTAACATAAGAAAGCAAATATTATGAACAATAGCCATGCAGGAGTGGTCTTTAAGAAAGGTTGGGAACTGACAAAAACGAAACATACTTTGTTGTTTATAAAGACAACAAATCATTGTGGACCAATGAAAACAAAAATTCTATTGGAAATTAAAAGAAGCCATGGTGTTTCCTCAAAATACAAGCTTTGCAAGAAATCATAGAGAATTGACATGAAAAAAATTCCGCAGAGGTCTTCAGAATCTGCTCATCCCTATTAAGGACAGCACTTTATCAATCTTTAAGAAAAAGTTCCGAAATAAGGAAAATCATTTTTCCAAGAATTTCCCGTGATCTGCTCCTACCCTCCCTTATTAGTGCGCTAGGGATGTTAGCTAAAAAACCTCTCCTTTTCGATATTAGGTGGGTGTGAAAATCAGTTTTCTATTTTTTAGGTGGACTCATTAGAGCCTACAGAAGGCGGAAGCTCATTCATCAAAGAGTGCTAATGGACCGTGGCAGTAGTTGCAATTCTGTCAGCCTTGCACCAATAATGCCTGAGTCGCAACATCACTTTCTCTAGATCGGGACCTCACTTCGCTCGCCTTTCTTTATCCCACGAAATGAATTAAGAAACATAGTTTTGAGAATGGAAAGAGGGAGTGCCCAAGTTAATAGTGTCAATCGTAGAAAATGAAGTGAAAGCTGACGATGAAAGATCCAGGTTGTACAATCCATTTGCCTCACGCTGCTACCAATTATAGCCGTCATCTTTAGGTCTTGAATCACAACTCAAAGAAACACGGTTAGCTCATAAAGATATACTTAACAATATACTTGAGATTTAATATGGGGGTAAACTCGATTGTCCCATAGTCAAGCATAGGAGTTGGCAACATAGATAAATTTGTGACAACTAGGTTTCCCTAATGTCAAGAGTATGCTGAGATATGTGGTGTGAGGTCCTAAAGTTGACAACCCTAGGGTTGGACTGCACAAGACAACTTATACTCAAGGTAGTGGTAAGATTAGTAGATGACAAAGTTGAGAGGAGAGATATGATGTCGGCTTGAAAGGCCCACGGATAAGAGTGCTAGAGTCTTAGAAGGAAGCGATGTGGAAGCATACAAAGTGCCATCGAAAGCAGGTACAAAGTTTGTCAAGCCATAGGCATGATCTCCGAATATCCATGATTACAATCAAGACTCGGTTGGAATGGCAGTTTATTGTCCCTTGTTCTAAAAAAGAGTTTCTTTATTTATAAAGGCACTGTTTATCCTCAGGGATTAGACCCAAATTGAATAGAAATATCTGTTGGAATATTTAGTATGTTGGATGTCATATTTAGTAGATTGGAATATCCTGTGACATATTTGGTATGCCAGAATATGCCACAGGATATCCACAGTATATTCCATCGTTGTAATAATGATTGTAAGGCTATATAAAGCCAAGAAGACTATCAATAACATATCAAGAAATTACAACGTGGTATCAGAGCCAAAATTTCACAAACCCTAACCCTGGCCGCCACCAACCGATCCCCTGCCAAATCCTAACCCTAGCCGCTACCCCCCCTTCTCTCTCTTCCCGTCCCGCCCCTATCCAGCGCACGCGGCCAGAGAAGCCCGCGGTCCCGCCCTGTGGCGGCGGCTGCTGCAGCTGCTGTTGCTGCTGCGGTGCTGTTGCACGCGCGCCAGGCGCCTCCCACTTCCAAGGCGCGTACGGCTCCTGCGGCTATTGCCGACACTGAAGCACGCGACGGCACTCGTGTCACTATTGTTCGACTTATTCCGAAAGTTCACATGAAGGCCTAGATCTGATGGAAATACATGTTCGGATCTAGAAACGGACGACGAGGACAAGTGTGACGTGATCATCGAAGAGGAGGATCGATGGAGGCGATTATGAAGAAGCTGGATTATGCGAAGGTTGCGACGTTGATGAAGATGTCGGCTGGTGAGAGCATGACATGAACGTCGACAAGGCCAGAGCTTCCCTCCATCGATCTGAAGCTGGATGGACCATCTACCTATCTGAGTTGGTCACGACGGGTAAGGCGAACCCTCGCAGGAAAGAACCTGGAGGGGTTCCTGTCGGGTGAGATGACGGAACCGGACGAGGGCTCGGCAGAACATAATGAGTGGAAGTCCACTCATATGGTGATCTACATCTGGCTTCTCAACTCCTTAGTCCAATCTATTGTCGCCACATTCGACGGTATTGAGATGGTGAAAGATGTGTGAGAGAAGTTAAGGCGGACCTATGATGGCGTGGAAAACAACTTACGGGTCTTCCAGATCAAGGGAGAGATCGACGACACCGTACAAGGAGAGAGGACGGTGCAGGAGTATGCCACAGAATTGGAGCGTATGTGGCTGGATTACGACCACACCTCAGATCAGGCAAGCTGCGGGAACCCAAAATGTAAAGAGAGATAGGTATGTCTACAAGAGAGGACGATGAAATTACTCAAAGGGCTGACTGCAGCATTTGCTCAGAGGACGACTCTACTTCTCGTCCAACCGAAGATTCCCACTCTTGAGGAGGCTATCTCAGCCATGATCCAGAAGGATACACGCATCAGACTACATGCAGGGACACGTGGTCCTTCCGAAGCAAAGTCAACATTGACGGCCACCAGCTCGGGCGACACAGGGCCTAAGGGAGAGGCCTGGCAGCACAACCGGCAGTGCTACAACTGCGGGGAGATGGGCCACCATCGGTATGCTTGCACCAAACCACCTAAGGAGGGAGATTCAGGTGGTGGACGGGAACAATTCGGTGGACGAGGACATTTTGAAGGACGTGGCCGTGGTCGTGGGGGTCGACGAGGCTGGAGGCTATCGGGTAAACTTGCTGGTAGCAGAAGGAGGTGGAGGAGCTAGCGGCACATTTACCGAGGAGGATCAGGCACTGGTGGACATGCTAGAGGCGCTCAAGAGGAAGCAGTGAACGTCCCCAATAATGGAGACAGAAGGAGCGCAACGGAGGAGACGTCTACCTCATTCTTCGCTGGAGGCAACGCCGCCATGTATGCCCATCCATCAGATGGTACTAACGACTCACTTGCTCTTGCATCTATTGCTTCCCTTAAATCGTCAGATTAGATTATCGACTCGGGGGCATCTCGACATGTGACGGAAAATGCTAGTGAGTTTTTGTCGTACACTCACCTAGCAGCAGCAAACAACATTCAGATAGCTGATGGCACTTTCCAGCTAATGGTCGGTAAGGGTACTGTTACTTGTACAGGTTCAGTAAAATTATCCAATATTTTACATGCTCCATCATTTCCAGTCAGTCTCTTGTCGATTAGTTCTATAAACCTTCAACTTAAATGCATTATTTCTTTTGATATCCCTAAGGTGATCTTCCAGGAGAAAGAAACGGGACGAAGACTTGGGACTGGCACTTGACATAAGGACTATGGTACCTGGATGAAGGACTTGACTCGGTACTAATATCTATGGCAAAGAAGGCTGGTATGGGAGGACTGCAGATGACGGCCGAGGATACTTTGCTACTCCATCATAGGAAGTTGGGACATTCCTGCTTTGACACTTTAAGTAAATTGTTTTCCGATATTTATGAAAAAGTGTCAAATAAAAAGAAACTAGTATGTGATGCATGTGAGTTAGGCAAACTTACTAGGAGCTCCTATATTGGTACGGGTCATAGAAGCTCTTCTGTTTTTGAGTTAGTACACTCTGATGTTTGGGGTCCATGTGCTACTAATACTATGAATGGTTATAAGTACTTTGTTTCCTTCATTGATTGTGCTTCTCATGTCACCTGGTTGTACTTGATGAAAAATAAGAGTGATGTACCTACTTGTTTTCGAAATTTTTACAAACATGTCCAGACTCGGTATGGGGCAATTGTGAAGGTACTGAGGTCTGACAATGAAACAGAGTATATATACAGAACACTTGCAGAATACTTGTCAGCACACGGGATACAGCATCAGATCATTTGTGCGTACACACTTGCACAATGGCTTAGCAGAAAGGAAGAATAGACATCTTCTGGAGGTCGCAAGAAGCATGATGATTGACATGAATGTCCCACAGAGTCTGTGGGGATATGCAATGTTGACAGCAGCTCAACTAATCAACAGAATGCCTTCGAAGGTCCTGGGATGGAAGTCCCTATGTAAAATATTACAAGGCAATAATAGTGGGATACTCCCACTGAAGGTGTCTGGATGCGTATGCTTTGTGAAGGACAACAGGCCGTCAGTTGGGAAGCTTGATCTTAGAGCAGTCAAGTGAATCTTCATGGGCTACTCGGAGACTCAGAAGGGGTACGTGTGCTGGAGTCCAGTGGAAAAGAAGAAGTTTATAAGTATGGATGTTCACTTCCGGGAGCATGAACCATACTACCGTCAAGAGGGAACTTCAAATCACACGCCTAATACTGCTAGTATGAGGCAAGAGGGGAAGAATGAGAGCTTACTAGTGACTGATTTAGGAGTTTGGCATGGAGGCACGATTGAGGAGGAGCAGGAAGGTGAAGAGGAAGAGGAGTCGGAGATGAGAGGTATTAGGCCTACGGCTCAGGGAGAGTTACTTACCTACAGTAGGAGAGAGAAGCAAACTGCAAAACCAGTACCTACAGTGCCAGTGCCAAGTCCTTTACCTGCGTCCGTCCGACTCCTAAGACACCTATACTACTACCACCCCCTTCAGGTGATCATTTTCCCTACTCCTTCCACGCCATTATCAGTACGAAGGACCACTCGCAGCAAGGAAAATCCTCCAGACAAATATGGTTGGGACCTTGCTCAGTTTGTTTCTTATGACCATATCTCTTCTTCTCATGGACCATTTATTGCATCTTTGGATAGTATTACTGTACCTAACAATTGGCAAGTTGCCAAGAACGATCCAAAGTGGAAAGCGGCAATGCTCGAGGAGTTGGGAGCTCCTGAGAAGAACCACACTTGGGAGTTGGTGAGGCTGCCAGAAGGGAAGAGCGCAGTCGGATGGAAGTGGGTCTTTACTGTGAAGCAGAATCCAGATAGACAGGTTGAGCGCTACAAAGCTCGACTGGTGGCAAAAGGATACAGTCAGTCGTACGACATTGACTATGATGAGACCTTTGCACCAGTCACAAAGATGAGTACTGTCAGGACCCTGATTTTTTTGGCAGCGAATGGTGGATAGAAGCTATACCAACTGGATGTGAAGAATACATTTCTTCACGAGGATCTGGTGGAGGAGGTATACATGGAGATACCACCAGGATTCGGTACCAACCAGATAGTGGACAAGGTCTGCAGGTTGAAGAAGTCCCTCTATGGACTAAAGCAGTCTCCTCGGACATGGTTTGACAGATTCAGAAGGGCGATGATAGGGATGGAATATCAGCAGATCAATGCTGATCATACTGTATTCTTCAGACGGAGTGGAGGCCACATTACTATGCTTGCGGTGTATGTGGACGACATGATTATCACAGGAGATGATGAGCAGGAGATCGTCCGACTCAAAGGAAAGCTTGGCAGAAAATTTAAGGTGAAGGACCTTGGTCTTCTTCGCTACTTCCTAGGGATAGAGATCGTTCGAGACGGAGAGGTGATTGTTCTTTCTCAGAGGAAGTATGCACTGGACCTTCTTACAGAGACAGGGATGTTGGGGTGCAAACCTGCAGCAACGCCAATAGACCAGATCTTCAAGTTGAAGGCCGAGGCTGGAAACCCACTTGATCGAGACAAATACTAGAGACTGGTAGGCAAGTTGATCTATCTGAGCCACACACAACCTGATATTTGTTTTGCAGTGATTGTGGTGAGCTGCTACATGCACGACCCACGGAAGGGTCATATGGATGCAGTGTACCAGATTCTGAGGTACTTGAAGGGTGCCCCCGGGAAGGGGCTGATATTCAAGAAGAACAATCACATGAGCATTGAAGGCTACTGTGATTCTGACTGGGCTAGCTGTGCCGATGACAGAAGGTCTACCTCAGGATATTGTATATTTGTAGGAGGCAACCTAGTCTCCTGGAGGAGTAAGAAGCAGTCTGTGGTAGCCAGATCAACAGCAGAAGCAGAGTACAGAGCTATGGCCCTGGGAGTTGCAAAACTGCTATGGTTGAAGAATATGCTGGTAGAACTGAAGCTGGATCAAGGAATCAAGATGAAGTTGTGGTGTGACAACCAATCAGCTATTAGTATTGCCAACAATCCAGTACAGCATGACAGGACCAAACACTTCGAGATTGATATATCAAAGAGAAGCTGGATAGAGGATTGTTGGAGCTTGGTCACGTTCCGACCATGGATCAGATAGCAGACGGACTAACCAAGGGGCTTCTCTCTGTGAGTTTGATTAGAGAATGTGACAAGATGGCCTTAGTAAATTTTTTTCGCCCATCTTGAGGGGGAGTGTTGGAATATTTGGTATGTTGGATGTCATATTTAGTAGATTGGAATATCCTGTGACATATTTGGTATGCCAGAATATGCTACAGGATATCCACAGTATATTCCATCATTGTAATAATGACTGTAAGGCTATATAAAGCCAAGAAGACTATCAATAACATATCAAGAAATTACAACAATATCAGTTATTAAACCATTTCTCTACTTTTATTTTTTGTTATCACAGCAATTGTCCAGAGAAAATTCCTTTTAGCTATGTAATACAACTTCCTATACTACATTTCCTCTTTCTATGTTTACACACATCATGTTTCCACATCTTGCTTTCCTTAAGTTCTATTTCGTTTGTTAATTAGACAATGTATATACCTCTGGTTGATTAGTCTCTAGACGTTATCTTACATATTTTGCTGTCTAATGATTAATAAATGTTTGAAATGAGGCTCACATATCCCTTCTGACGCAGATGGAAATCTTTCCATATTCAGTGTTCTACATATTCTTTGAACAATATCTCACTATATGGAGGACGGCATTAATAAGCATTTGCATCAGTCTTGGTTAGTATTCATTAAATGTCAGATAGACTGCTACATTGTTTGTTAGATTTGTTTCATCAACTTTCAAATAAAGACCTATATTATGATCTCATGTGGAATAAAATTGTATTACCGTATTGTTAGAAATTTACATTGATAGAACAATTGGTTATCTGGAATGTGGAATGCTTGGAAAATGGCACGAAAATGGGCACACAATAAAACCAAGGGTACTGGTATGTAGTACACTGGGGTGGATTCTTTGGGACACTTATCAGAACACAGCATGTTTAACATTTTTAAGGAAGATAAGAATATTGTCTAGCAGTTAGTCCAGATTGCCATGGGAATAATCGCTCATGGAAGAGATGTACAACTTTGTTGAGAGTTGTCAAAGGAAGATCTCCATGTTGGTTAGAAGTTTAGAATGTGGGTTTCTACTGTTGATATATGTGTTAAGTATTATTGGGCTTTAGTCCCATATTGCCTAGAATGATAGGAGAGGAGACTAGCCTTTCCTATATATATGTAGTCTCTATTCCAATAATAATCACTTAAAAATCTCTACATGGTATCAAAGCCTAAACTTGCTTAGAATACCGTCAGAGCTACCATTTCCACACAAACCCTACCCCTAATCTCGCCCTCCCTGTCCTCCCCCCCACGCCGCCGCTGCCGCTCCCGCTGCCGCTCCCGCTGCAGCTACTGCGCCGCTGCTCCCGCTGTCGCTGCAGCCGCTGCCGCTGCGGCTGTGCCGTTGCCACTGCTGCGCCGCTCCCGCTGCCGCTGCAGCCGCAGCTGAGCCGCTGCCGCTACGGCTGTGCCGCTGCAGCGGCTGCTACTGCTGCTGCTGCTGACGTGGGTGCCTCCATGCACACCAGTTTTAGGGCTCCTACTGTGTAGGTAAGCCTAAACTTGAGATTTATCTCATCTGTGGCACCTACGGTGTAGGTAAGCCTAAACTTGAGATTTATTTCATCTGTGGCACCTACAGTGTAGAAAAGTCTAACATCGTTCTTGAAGATTTATCTCATATGAGATTCTCAAGGAGATGCCGATGATGCCTAGATCCGATAAAACCAGACATATTCGAATTTAGGAGAGGACGACGAGGACAAGCGTGAGTCGTGGAACAAGTGTGACGTGATCGAGAAGAAGCATCGATGGAGGTGATCCTCAAGAAGCTGGATGCTGACGATGTGGCGACGTTGATGAAGTTGATAAAGGTGTCGGCTAGTGATAGCACGACACGAGCGCCGCCAAAGTTGGAACTATCCTCCATCGATCTGAAGTTGAATGGACCAGCCACCTATCTGAGTTGGTCACGGCGGGTGAGAAGAACCCTTGCAGGAAAGAACCTGAAGGGATTCTTGACGGACGAGAAGACAGAGCCGAAAGAGGGCTCGACAGGACGCGACGAGTGAAAATTCACTCATATGGTGATTTACATCTGGCTTCTCAATTCCTTAGTCCAGTCTATTGCTTCCACAGTAGATGGCATTGAGATGGTGAAAGACGTATGGGAGAAGTTGAGGAGAACCTATGATGGCGTGGGAAACAACTTAAGGATCTTCCAGATAAAAGGGGAGATCGATGACACCGTACAAGGGGAGAAGACGGTGCAGGAGTACGCTACGGAGTTGGAGCGTCTCTTGCTGGATTATGATCACTCCTCGAAACGGGCAAGCTGCAGGGACCCGAAGTGCAAGAAGAGACATGTGTGTCTGCAGGAGAGGACGATAAAATTCCTCAAAGGACTGACTGCAGCATTTGCACAGAGGACAGCCTATCGCCCAACCAGAGAACTCTATTCTCGAGGAGGCTATCTCAGCCATGATCCAGGAGGAGACGCAGATCAGATTATAGACAGGGACAGGCAGTCCCCCCAAAGCAAATTCAGCACTAGCAGCTGCTAGCTCGGGCGACACAGGATCCAAGGGAGAGCTCTGGCAACACAATCGGCAGTGCTACAACTGCGGGAAGATGGGCCATCATCGATATGCTTGTACCAAACCACCTAAGGAGGGAGACTCAGGTGGTGGACGAGGACGATGATATATTGGACGTGGACGTGGTCGAGGAGGCCGAGGAGGCGACCGAGGAGGCTATCGGGCAAACTTGCTAGTGGCAGAAGGGAATGGAGGAGCTGGTGGCACATTTACTGAGGAGGATCAGGCACTGCTGGACCTGCTGGAGAGAAAGCAGAGAGTGTCGACCGAAGGAGACAGGAGGAGCGGAGCAGAGGAGACATCCACCCCATTCTTCGGAGGCAACGCCGCTATGTATGCTCATCCATCAGTAGGTACTGACGAGTCACTCGCTCTTGCATCTATGTCTTCCCTTAAAACATCAGACTGGATTATCGACTCAGGAGCATCTCGGCATGTGACCGGGAACGCTAGTGAGTTTTCTTCATACACTCACCTAGCACCAGCAGACACCATTCATACTACAGATGGCACTTTCCAACCAGTGGTCGGTAAGGGTACTGTTAATTATACAGGTTCAGTAAGATTATCCAATGTGTTACATGCTCCATCCTTTTCAGTCAATCTCTTGTCTATTAGTTCTATAATTCTCCAACTAAAATGCACTGTTTCTTTTGATATTCCTAAGGTGATCTTCCAGGAGAAAGGGACGGGACGAAGACTTGGGAATGGCATCTGGCATGAAGGACTGTGGTACCTAGATCGGGAAGGACTGGACTCAGCATTGATATCTATGGCAGAGAAGGCTGGAATGGGAGAGCTGCAGCAGAGGACTGAAGATACTTTGATACTTCATCATAGGAGGATGGGACATTCTTCTTTTGATACTCTAAGTAAGTTGTATCCAGAGATGTATGCAAAATCAAATAAACAGAAATTAGTATGTGATGCATGCGAGTTAGAAAAGCTTACTAGAAACTCATATGTTGGTACTGGTCATAAGAGTTCTCTTGTTTTTGAGGTAGTACATTCTAATGTTTGGGGTCCATGTGCTACTATCACTATGAATGGATATAAGTACTTTGTCTCCTTTATTGATTGTGCATCTCGTGTCTCCTGGCTGTATTTAATGAAAAGTAAGAGTGAAGTATTTGCTTGCTTTCGGAACTTCCATAAACATGTCCAGACTCAGTACAATGCAGTAGTGAAGGTACTGAGGTCTGACAATGGAACGGAGTACACCAACAGGACACTTGCAGAGTACCTGTCAGCATACGGAATACAGCACCAGACCAGCTGTGCATACACTCCAGCACAAAATGGAATAGCAGAAAAGAAGAACCGACACCTTCTAGAGACCGCAAGAAGTATAATGATCGACATGAATGTCCCATAAAATCTATGGGGACATGCAGTATTGACAGTAGCTCAACTTATCAACAGGATGCCTTCAAAAGTCCTGGGATGGAAGTCCCCATGCGAAGTATTACAAGGCAATACTCCCACTAAAAGTATTCGGGTGTGTGTGCTTTGTGAAAGACAACAGACCATCAGTTGGAAAACTTGATCCCAGAGCAGTCCAAGTGCATCTTCGTGGGCTACTCAGCGACTCAGAAGGGATATGTGTGCTGGAGTCCAGTAGAGAAGAAGAAGTTCGTTAGTATGGATGTCCACTTCCGAGAGCATGAGCCATATTACTCAGCGGCTCAGGAGGGCACTTCGCACGACATGCCTAATACTACCAGTATAAGGCGAGAGGGGAGATGGAGAACTTGGTGGTAACCGATCTAGAAGTATGGCATAGAGGCACGGTTGAGGAGAAACATGAAGGTAAAGCAGAACAGGGGGAGGAGATAAGAAGTATCAGGCCTACGGCTCAGGAAGAGTTACTTACCTACAGCAGGAGAGAGAAACAAACTGCTGGTCCAGTACCTACAGTGCCAGTACTAAGTCCCTTACATACGTCTGTCCCAACTCCTGAGACACCACCATCCTCCTTATCTACACCACCACCCTCCTCAGGTGATATCATTCCTCTTACTTCTCCCATACCACTACCTACACGAAGGACTACTCGCAGTAATGCGAAAAATCCTCCGGACAGATATGGTTGGGACCTTGCTAAGTTTGTTTCTTATGATCATATCTCTTCTTCTCATGGAGCATTTATAGCATCTTTGGATAGTATTACTGTACCTAACAATTGGCAGGTTGCCAAGAACGATCCAAAGTGGAAAGCGGCAATACATGAGGAGTTGGGAGCTCTTGAGAAGAACTACACTTGGGAGCTGGTGAGACTGCCAGAAGGGAAAAGAGCAATCGGATGCAAATGGATTTTTACTGTGAAACAGAACCCAGATGGACAGGTTGAGCGCTATAAAGCTCGACTGGTGGCAAAATGATACAGTCAGACGTACGACATCGACTATGACGAGACCTTTGCACCAGTGGCGAAGATGAGCACTGTCAGGACCTTGATCGCCCTGGCAGCCAATGGAGGGTGGAAGCTACACCAACTGGATGTGAAGAATGTATTTCTTCATGGGGATCTAGTGGAGGAGGTGTACATGGAAATACCATCAGGATTCGGCACCAAACAGACAGAAGGCAAGGTCTGCAGACTGAAGAAGTCCCTCTATGGACTGAAGCAGTCTCCTCGAGCATGGTTTGACAGGTTCAGGAGAGCAATGATAGGGATGGGATATCAGCAGATCAATGTTGATCACACTGTCTTCTTCAGACGAAGTGGAGGCCACATCACCATACTTGTGGTATATGTAGATGATATGATTATCACAGGCGATGATGAGCAGGAGATCGCCTAACTCAAAGGAAAGCTTGACAAGGAGTTCGAGGTGAAGGATCTTAGCCCTCTTCGATACTTTCTTGGGATTGAGATTGCTTGAGATAATAAGGAAATCGTTCTTTCTCAAAGGAAGTACGCACTGGACCTGCTTACGGAAACGGGAATGATGGGATGCAAACCAGCTACGACACCGATAGACCAGAAGTTCAAACTGGATGCTGAAGCTTGCGAACCAGTTGACCGGGATAGATACAGAGATTGGTGGGCAAGTTGATCTACTTGAGCCATACTCGACCTGATATCAGCTTTGCGGTCAGTGTAGTGAGCCGCTACATGCATGACCCCCTGAAGGGTCATATGGACGTAGTATACCAGATTCTGAGGTACTTGAAAGGAGCCCCCGAGAAGGGACTGATCTTCAGAAGAAATAATCATGTAAGCATCGAGGGCTATTGTGATTCTGACTGGGCTAGTTGTGCTGACGACAGGAGATCCACATCGGGCTACTGCATATTTGTAGGAGGCAACTTGGTCTCGTGGAGGAGTAAGAAGCAGTCAGTAGTGGTCAGATCAACAGCTGAAGCAGAGTATAGAGCTATGGCCTTGGGAGTCACAGAACTATTGTGGTTGAAGAATATGTTGACGGAGCTAAAGCTGGACCAGGGAGCCAAGATGAAGCTATGGTGTGACAACCAGTCAGCTATTAGTATTGCCAACAATCCAGTGCAGCATGACAGGACCAAGCATATCGAGATTGACAGATCTTCATCAAAGAAAAGCTGGAGAAAGGAGTACTAGAGCTGGACTACGTTCCAACCAAAGATCAGGTAGCAGACGGACTGACAAAGGGGCTTAGTTCTATCAGCATGATGAGAAGATGTGACAAGATGGGTTTAGTGAATATCTTTCGCCCATCTTGAGGGGGAGTGTTGATATATGTGTTAAGTATTATTGGGCTTTAGTCCCATATTGCCTAGAATGATAGGAGAGGAGACTAGCCTTTCCTATATATATGTAGTCTCTATTCCAATAATAATCACTTAAAAATTCCTACATCTACATTCCTACTTCTTGTTCTCTGGAGTTTTGTTTCCAAAACGTATGCATGCATCTGCTGATATAATAGGTTCTAGTAACTTTTGGATAACATTAAGGTACATTTTCATTAGTCTCAAGGCCATATATACTGTAAGTTCTAGTAACTGTGATTGGCTTCAGTTCTCTGCACGTTGTTGCATCCTTCCTCGACTTACTTCTCTAGCCAATTTCCATTTGAACACTTGATACGAACCAGTTCTTGGTACCAAGATCCCATTTGTACAAGTAGACCGTTTCCTTAGGTACGACTCTCAGTCATCGCTACCTGAAAGTCACTCCTTAGCCCACGGACATGTTATCATTTGTGCACATCACTTTGCCAAATTCTCAAAATGGATTCTCAAAATGGTTAACTCAGATATAAACATGAACCCAAGCACTCCAATATAAACCAATCAAACTCCAATATAAACATGAACCCAAGCACTCCAATATAAACCAATCAAACTCCCCCATTTTATTCGATGTGGGACTAAATATTGGAGACTCACACTCTCCCTCACTCAAAGAAGTATCTCCTCATCGTAGCCTGCATGTATGGCCCAACCTCACCCCAGTGAAACATGATCTACTAGGTATCTCTAATAGCATTTGAGACGTCTCGACCCATGGGCTTGTCAGGACGAGTCGTGTATGGACCACATATGCATAGAACTTGGTCCAACTTGTTAAAATAGGTAACCGAGTTATAAGAACCAAGCACTCCAGTATGAACCAATAATCAAACTTTAACGTTATGTGGGACTAATATTAGGGGGACATTTAATATCTCGATTACCAACATTATGTGGGACTAATATCAGGGGAACATTTAATATCTCGGTTGCCAACCCCCCCCCCCCCCCCCCCCCCCCACCACCACCCCCCCCATGCACGCACACACACCACCTCACTCTTTTAATTAAGCACATAGGGTGCCCATAGATACTTATTGCCATGTCTTTACGTCAACAAGACTTCATGGACCACTTGACTATGCTTATTGTTGTAGGACTTGAGAGAATAAACGTAGAAACTATCTAAGGACGCTATTTTTAACACCCTATAAAATTCAAGATGGTTCTACCAATGACAGTTTGTCAAGTGAGAATAAATTATCCGAGCTTAATCACTCCCTCATTACGGGCCATGAGGTGCCTGCTCGAAGGATAAACCTCAAAAGAGTTTGTAGGACGAATCCTCTCGAGGAGCACTGAAACATGGAGATGCAGGCTTTAAGTGTCACTGATTATGCTTTACATGTAATAGGGCTTGAATGTAAGGTGAAGTGGGCTTATATGACCAGGAAGATATGGGCTTAAAATCCACATGTAGGAAGTTTACATGACATGGAAGGTGAGTTGGTTGTTGAAGTTAGGTTGGAATGCCCGAGGTTAGCAAGAAGATATGGTTGGTTTGTTAGAGAAGGGTGGTGTAGGTGAGGTTTATAGAAGATGTAAGGGATCGATAGACTTAGTATTCTTGATAGACTTAGTAGCCTCAAGGAGGGGGACGAAATTGGTAATGTTGTTGTGGATGTAGGAGGGGTTCATTATGTTTAGGAGTTATCGTCTTGGACAATGAGGTGCATGGCGTGGGTGAAGAGGGTGATGTCAAAATGCTTGATAAGGAGGGTGGCTCCATTGATGTCCTCTTTAATAACGAAGACCCAAAACGCTCCAGAATGTCTGCCATACACATTTTAGTCTTTGAAGAAGTTGACATCGAGGATCCGACGCCACGACGTTCGAGTGTGAAGGACATGGGTACAAATAAGGAGGGTGGCTTCATTAATGTTCTCTTTAATAACGAATCCAAAACGATCCAGAATATCTGCCATACACATTTTAGTCTTTGAAGAAGTTGACATCGAGGATCTGACACCACGACGCTCGAGTGTGAAGGACATGGGTACAAATAATGGAGGAGAAGGTTTAGATGAGAATGAAGAAATTATGAGCGTTGGAGAAGCAAACAAGAGAGTTGAGGCCATAGATAGAGGAGGAGGTTTAGATAAGTCATGCTAGTCACATCTAAACAAAGTTGCTAGAGCGCACGTAGGTAGGCGGGTACATCAGCAAGGTCGTTAGGATATTCTGGAGGTACGTGGGAAATGTGTAGCTATAGTGAGTTGTAGCGCCTAGAGTGAAGTCGATGAAGACAAAGGAGCAGTAGGCAGTATTAAGGCAAGAGCATGAAAGCAGGGAGACTGATCCAGCTCTAGATGGTTGTGTAAATCAGGAGCAGAGGGAGGTAGGGAGCACAACAATGTTAAATCTAGATCTAAAGCTGTCAAGTCGACGATGTTAACATCGGGTCAAAGTATCTTGGTCCAGGGCTCCTGCATTGTCGATGGTGCATCAGTGGTAAATTGAGGAGCTAAGGTAGCTTGAGGGAGATGAGGATGGAGGCAGTAGGAGAGAGGCGGCCAGGTAAAAGACCAGGGTTGGGGTGATTGATGGTTGGAGAATAGGTTAGTAAGCTGACTTATCACCGTAAAGGATGTCGTTGGTCATAGAGGTGAGGAGGGCAGGGGTCTCTTTTTGTGGTTGGCAGTAGGCTGGTGGTGAGGTAGTTGTAGATGCAAGGAGCGCAATGGAGATGATTGAAGGTTTTGGCAGCAATTGTGATAGTGGATCTACAGGTGGATGTTGTCATGTGTAGGCTTGTTGTATTTTGGCCCGAGTCTTGATTGACCCAGGTCTTTATTTGCAGGACTTTCTTTGATGGTCCAGTGCATGTAATGTAGGCTTGGGTCTTTCATTTGGGCGTGGCCAGGAATGCTAGCCGCTGGGTGGTAATCGACTTGGGGGAGTTAGGGTGGCAATTCACTCGCCAGGAAGCTAGATGCTGGGAGGCAGAAGGAGGTGGTGGTGTTTTGTAGTTGATTAGAGAAAGGTGCTCGACATAGAGGTACAATAGAGATGGTTGTAGGAGGAGAATATAGGTTGTCATACTCGGAATTGGAAGTGGGAGGAGGCAAAAGCAATGTTTGGTATCTAGCATCGAAAGTGGCCATGATGGATTGCTTTCAGGGTGGAGTAGCGGCTCCCGAGTTTTCGTTTTAGTGCATATAGTCTTTAATAAGCTATATTATACTTCATTGTTTTTTGGTATATAACACTTACTTGGCTCAATTGGTTTAATAAGGAGTTTGATATCTAAAAGGTCTTTAGTTTATATCTTGTTTACCACATTATTTTTCTCATAAATTCTTAATAACACCTCCTCTGAATTTTAACTGGTGTTTTTTTTTCGCTCCCCCCGAGTAAAGTCTGTTTTCGCTCTCCCTGAAAATTTTTATGGGTCTGTCACTGGATGCGGCTAATAGAGGTGGCGATGTTGGACTGTGATGTTTGGGACCTGGTGGAGGTGAAGATAGGCTTTTGGGTTAAGTTTCCAAATGTATTATGGGGAGGGTTGGTGGTGGTTGTTTGAGAGAGGAGGCTGGTTAGTGCTCACTAGAGGCAGAGGAGGGTGGTTGCGGGGACAGTTCAGAAGGTGCTCAAAGGCATGTAAGTCAGAGCTCGAGCCGGGTGGCAGGTCGTAGAGGGTGGCCACCCAGGGAGTGATGGATGAACTGCTTGGTCAAGCGGGGGAGGTTTGTTGCAGTGTCAAAGGAGGTACAAATAGGGATTGGAGGAGCAGGTAACTAGGATGGAGGGGTTGTGCGAGTTTTGTGTTATAGAAAGAGGGAGAAGACTAGGCATTTGTAGGATGGGAAGAGAGGCATATGGTGGCTAGGGAATTTAGTAAGAAGATGACGACAGCGGCTAAGCTCTTAGATTTAGGGTGGAGACTATTATCGTCTAGAACCTGAACCACCTCAGTATGCAAATCGAAATTTGCAAGGTCATAAAAAAAACAGATTCCATCTCAAAGGGTACACGATATCTATTAGTTTGAGAGAGACTGGGCTACCGACAATCACTATTACATATCTAATATGAAGCTACAGATATGATGGTAGTGAGCACAGCCAAGGAATCTAATCCAAGCACAACCATAAAGAAACCGTTCTCATAGAGTGAAGATAATGGCGTTCATGTGCCATCAGATTCAGTTTACGTCAGATTTATTAAAATCTAATTTTTGTATTTCCTATATTAGTTCTTATGCTGTTTGTTCTGATCCAAGTCGTTTCTTGTATCATATCTTAAATTTCATGGTTTAAAGTATCGGACGATACCGATCCGATATGGTCGATATCGATACAGTTTGGCATGTCCTGATCTGATACCGACCGATACCCGATAGTGATCGATACCGACATCGGGGTTCTCTTTTCCGGGCAATTCGGCAAAGAAAATTAAATGAAAAAGACAAATCAGCAAGGATTTAAAGCATAATAATAAAAGCATGTAAAAGAAGAAAATCAATCTATTGTATGTAAACCAATCAGTAAGGGTGACTATTATTTCATTTAATTTCAAAACTACTAAGAAATAACACTGAAATACTTCAAATTATGCCTAAATGTATAAAATATATGTTTTCAAATGTAAATAATTTATTAATAATTATTTGTTTTCCGATACAAAAAATCTGATACTCCGATCTGAAACCGCCGATACTACCGATATCGCCGATACCAATACTCATAGGAATAGTCAGATATCGATTCTGATACCGATACTGTGAACCTTGTAAATTTACTAGCTTCATCTCACACAATAATGTGAAATCAGCTCATAATTACATTTAGCATCTTTTCTCATTAATATTTGACAATCTTAACAGGTGCTGTGTTCATAGTTTCCCTGGTACTCACCTGCAGGTATGTTGTAGTTCAAGCAGATATTCTATGAACCATGATTTGGGTTTTAATTGTTTATGGATCGTCTCTTGTACTATAATACCAGTTAACACCACCTCAGACTCTTATAAGCTTATATGTTTTGCAGCTTGTGGACTTCAGCAATCATATTTATTGTGTTGGTGATGATTGTCATAGATATGATGGTAATAGGATTTTTCTTGATTATCTTTATTTTACTTGAATTTATATTATTCACATGATTTCCTGGTCTAGGTACATTTTCTTTTCAAATTAAACATGAATGAACAGCATTATTGGTCATACCAGTATAATGCAACTAACCAGCACATATTTGTATTAAGTAGAAATACCAGACCAATGATGAAATACTCAACGTACAAGACACTAGTCCATAAAGTATTAGTAAAACAAAATGATATTGAAGTGAGTTAGTTTTACAATCACTGTAACAAGAACACCTAGAATTTTTAATATGGAAGCAAATGAGTTAGTTCGGGATAGGCCATATTGCTCTCTGAAGTTACCTTCGATCGTCGTCTTACAAAAGATCTCAAATTCTCCATCGTATTCTTCTATAGTGTTTAATGATCTAAAGCCGCAAGCGATGATGATAAGATTCGTAAGATAAATAGGCTTATACAACTTGGATGTTCCACATTTGGCATTGGCCATGGTTCTAAAATTGATTTACACCATAGGCTTGATTGTCAAGTTCTTCAAGACTTTCAGAAGTTCTTTTCGGACCACGACAATCCTCTACCAAACTTCTTACTCGTATTCACCCCCAACAGAACGGGGTTGTGAAATGTAAAAAACCAGCACATTTGACGTGGCTCTTCCTCTCCTCTTTCGGATGAATGTTTCCCACGAGTACTGGACTTTGCCCTTCATACTGCTTGCCACCTAATCGACAACATGATCTCTATCTTCCTAAACTACAGATTGCAGTTCTCTATTATCTTCCCTAACAACGAACCTTTTCCATTGTCCCCTAAAATCTTTGGTTGTACTTGATATGTTCATTGTGCTGCATCTAGACT
The DNA here is from genome assembly GCA_029216955.1 of Iris pallida. NCBI lineage: Eukaryota > Viridiplantae > Streptophyta > Magnoliopsida > Asparagales > Iridaceae > Iris > Iris pallida. The sequence continues at coordinate 26,930,457 of JANAVB010018199.1, read as the reverse complement.
TGATAATCTTGCTCCTCATGCTACTAAGCATGCCTTTGTGGGTTACTCTTGTACCAAATAATAATGTTCATTTTCCTCATCCAGGAACAACAGTCTTTACAGACGTCACGTTCCTCTCAACAGTCTTTACAGTCGTCACTTTTCTCGTAACTGTGCTACTTCTCCTCATCATCCACGTTGCCTTGATCTTCTCCTTAGTCAGCGTAGTCATCTCCTCCTAAGCTTATTCAACTTTTCGTGAGCCACATAACTCCCGAGTCATTAGTCGTCCGCTACTCCTGAACCTCCCCACCCCACGTTGTACTCTGATGATTCACCTGTCACTATTCTTGTTGCTCCAGCACCTATGGTATCCAGGGTGTATACGTGTAGGAATGCAAGCAAGATCTGATGGTTCCCTGTTTTGTTGCACCCTTTGCTCCCTTTCTACCTCAAGTTGACGAGCCTGGTGGTTGGCTTAGTACAATGTGAAAGAAGGCAAGTTCCTCTTCTTTGCATACTCTGGCTCAATGTTTTATTGTAGGCTCACTCCTTAACTATGAAAACGTGTTGGTTCCTTGTCTGTTGCCTCTCTTCCTTTCTTTCTACAACACACTTAAGCATCCCGATTGGCATGGTACTTTGGATGGGATTAAGGCTCCTTAGTCTAATGACACATAAGACCTGGTTACTTTCTATAAGGGCACTCGGGAGTTGGCTGCATATAGGTGTTCACCGTCAAGCACCAGGTTGATAATACCATTGATCGTCCCAAAACTCGTCTTGTTGCAAAAGGATCTACAGAAGTTTTGGGCTATGTTGCACGGACACAAAAATGATGTCTATAAATATTATTTGTACCTTTATCTTTGTGGCATGTATCTGTGTCTTGCAACATAGATGACTACTTATTGTACCTCTCTGAAATGTTTGTATTATGTATCTGTTTCGTGTCTTTATTCGTGTCCCTCCTTGTATTCTTGCAACAAGGGTTATGAGGTTAATTAGGAGACATTTTGCCCATGTTTTTAATCTGAACATTATCAAAGTGCTCTTTCTTAGATGGATACCTCACCACCTTGACATCAAAAATTCTTCCTTAGCACATATCTTTCTGAGATAATCTATGCAGCAGCCTACTACTTGTCATAGGAGTACGATAGCGCACCTCGTGTGCGCACCTCGTGTGTGATCGCTGGAAATCTAGTTATGATCTTAAGCAAAGTTATCAAATATATTTCGACTCCTTTTTATCCATCTTTGACTATAGGGCATGGTCATTTTCCTCATTACATGGAAAACATCTTCTCTAATAGGTGATTGTCTCCTCTGGAATATCCAATGTTGAAGCCCATTCCTTCTGGCCATTTTCATGCCAAAGACCTGGGTCGTATTTGGTACTTTCTTGGCATTTTGTCCATTTTAACGTCAAAGACGTGGGTCATCTTTGGTACTTTCTTGGCATTGAGGTTAATATAAAAAAAGCTCACTCTCGTTCAAATCGGTTTTGGCAGGCCAATAATGGTTTAGGTATTCGAGAAAGAAAAATGGGTATTTAGGTTGGTTTGACATATATACCGGCCGATATTTAACTAATATACCATCCATTATTTGACAGGTAGACCAGTCAATTTGACCAGTATTGATTGGTATAAAAGTTAAGTTTGCGTGTTTAAATTTCTAGTTTAACCCAATAGAAAAGTATTTAGTTTTCCTTATTTGCGGATTTAAAACATTAAATTTTACAATCCAATAAGAAATTATTTTTCTCATCCCTGAAACCGATTGTATCCTCTCTCGCTCTCTCTCTCTCTCTCTCTAACCCAGTCAAAAAATAGATAATAAAGGAAGAAGAGGTGAAGAAGAAAAAGTGTTGAAGGAAGAAGAAGGCTTACCTCTCAAAGTGAAATTGGATAAACTTTACTTTGGGGAATAAAAATAAGACAAATGATATCTTGTTAGCTTACTAGTTTATGTTTTCTGATTTGACCAATATACAAGTTGATTTGACCGGTACTAAAGTTAAATTTGTGTGTTTAAATTTCTAGGTTAACCCAGTGTGGGTTTAAAACATTAAATTTCACAATCCAATAAGAATTTTTTCTCATCTCTGAAATCGATGTATCGTTTTGCTTAATTATTAGTTTGAAGGATGACTTTGAGTTATTCATTTATTGGAATTATTTAATGATACTTGTTAGATTTATATTATTGCTTTAATTTTGTTATGCATATCATATATAAAGTGAATTATTGTTTTATACACTATAAGTTCATATCGTCCGGATGTCCGATATAACCTCTAGTTTCCGGTATGATAAATCCCTAATCGTTATGGGACCGAAATCCGATATCAAGAACCTTGGGTCTACTTACTTGCTAGCAGGCCACCTAGCTAGGTTTTATGACATGGTCCTCTCATGATTTTATCTGCCTTGGCTAGGAATTTGGCACTAATATAGAGAGTTGTCGTCAGGTCGACAATCGGTCATAAAACTATTTCAAAAATCTTGTATGGAGCTTTCTTATGCACTTGAAATGACCTCGTCAGCTAGAAAAATTCTTGAATGATGATGATAGTGATGGCTCTCTACTAGTTCTATTTTGTTGTCAACCATAGCCTCTTCAGCTTTTGACATTAAAAATTCTTTCTTATCACAAATCTTTTTGAAATAATTTATGTAGTAGCCTACTTGTCATAAGAGTATAGGAGAGAACCTGATGTGTCATCGCTCGAAATCTATTTTGATCTTAAGCTAAGTTATCAAATATAATTCAACTAGTTTTGAAAGTTTTTGAGAAGAAAACTTGTCTGCTAATTTTTTTCATTGTTCATAGTGAACATGGTACATATAGTACTCAAAATCCTCCAAAATCTGAATAACCCTCGACTTTAGAATTTTTCCTAATGAATAGGATCCGACTAACAAATAAAACATAATTTAATAGAATTAATAACAAATAAAACAGAATATGAATATGACGGTTTCAGATTGTTCAAATTAATTCAAGCAACCCTCCTAACTCTCCTAACATTTCGACACTCCCCCTCAAGTTGGTGAATGGATAGCTATAATGCCCAACTTGCTAGTTAAATGTTCAAAGTTAGGTCGTTGTAGTCCTTTAGTTAAAAAGTTTGCAACTTGTTGAGTAGCCGGTACAAATGGTAAACAAATAACTCTAGCTTCAATCTTCTCTTTAATAAAATGTCGATCAATTTCCACATGCTTTGTCCTATCATGCTGAATTGGATTGTGTGCAATACTAATTGCCCCTTTATTATCACAGTACAACTTTCATAGGAATTTTGGTTGGTTTCTTCAGTTCTTCTAAAATTCGACTCAACCATGGAATTTTATAAACCCCAAGAGCCATTGCTGTGAATTCCACTTGAGCACTGTTTCTGGCTACAACACTTTGTTTTTTGGGATATTTTAGCAAATGCCCCCATTCAAAATATAGAAACTAGTATATACCCCTACTATTTTAAAAAACTAGCAAATGCTCATGTTCCTTTATAAATCAGCCAAAATTTATGTTAAGTAGTGGAATATCTTAAAATTATATTTGTTCCATACAAAGGAATAGGGGCATTTGCTAATTTTTTTAAAAAGTTGAGGTATATGCTAGTTTCTATATTTTGAATAAGGGCATTTGCTAAAATATTCCTCTCTTTTTTTACTTCGCCAAGTTATAAGATTACCCCCAACAAAGGTACAATATTCATATATGGATCTTTTATCAGTTATAGAACCAACCTAATCTGCATCAGTGTAGACTTCAATTCGTCGATGCTTATTTTCCTTTAAAAATAAATCTTTTCTAGGAGTACTTTTGAAGTACCTTAAAATCATGTACACAACATCATGGTGTTCATCATATGGAGAATGCATGAAATGACTTGCCACACTAACAATAAAAGCAATGTCATGACGAGTATGAGCCTCAAATAAATTAGCTTTCCTACCAACATTTAATATATGGTAGTATCAATTGGAACACCTTCCTTTATCTGTCCAATCTTTACACTAGCATCCATAGGAGTCAATGAAGGTTTGCATCCGTTCATTCTTGTCTCCTTCAACAAATCTAGTATATATTTTCTCTGAGATACAACAATTTCTTTCTTAGAACGAGCAATTTCCATCACAAGAAATTATCTTAAAGCTCCAAGATCTTTAATTTCAAACTCAATTGATAGGTATGCTTTTAATCTAGACATTTCATCCAAGTCATCTCTTGTAAGAATAATATCATCAACATATACTATGAGTCATGAGATTCTTTCTTCTACCGATCATCTGATGAACATAGTGTGGTCCATTTGCCCCTGATGATAGCCTCGTTTCTTTACCGACTTGGTAAACTTCTCGAACCAAGTCCCTGGAGACTTCTTAAGTCCATACAAGGATTTCTTCAGTTTACAAACATTAGATCTGAATTTTTGTCCGGAACATTGTAGAGAATCCTTGTAAGCATCTTCATCAAGATCTTCATTCAGGAATGCGTTGTTGACATCTAGGACATTTTAAGTTCACAACATCTGATAACATGGCTCTTACAGCTTCCACAGGTGCAAAAGTTTCTGAATAATCAATCCCTCTGAATAATCAATCCCATATGTTTGAGTATAGCTTTGGCCACCAACAGAGCCTTGTACCTATGTAATGAACCATCAGAATTGTATTTAATAGTGAAAATTCACTTACATCCAAACAGTTGATTTTCCTTCAGGTAAAGTCATTATTTCTCTATCTTGTTTTTTTTTTCGAGCGCATCCATCTCTTCAAGCATTCCTTTCCTCTACTCAGGAACATTTAGAGCTTCCTGCACACTTGTTGGAACTTCTACACTCATAAGTTGAGATATAAAGAAAGCAAAGGATGGAGACGAACACTTTTTGGACATAAAGTTAGACATAGGATATTTGGTACAACACCTAACACCCTTTCGATGAGCAATAGAAATATTTAGATTATCAAGAGACTTAATTGGACAAGAAGGGATTTTACCCCCGAATCTGAATTCATAGAGGACTTATGGTTGTGTTGCAAAGTAGTATGCTCTCTTGATTTATTTTCCTCCTTGAGCAGACAATTTGCTCTTGAGTATTTCTAATATCTATTTCTTCATGAGTTTGATCATGTGATGGCAACAAGGTAGACTTACATATTTCCTTAATACTTAAAACACATGTTACTGCTTAATCATTTATTTCAATTGAATATTTGTTTCCTGGATCGAAGCTGTGATTTTGGTTGTGTTTAACTCACAGATTAAACATATATTGTCATTAGCCACTATTTAGAAAATATATGAGTTATTATTTTGCACCTGTTTACCTTCCAAACCATATTCGTCTCTTAAACCATCATTTGCACTTTTTCCTAAGGCTAGATTTCCTACATTTACCCCTTTGCCTGATTCTAAATCCAAGTTTCCTACATTTTTTTAAATCCAGTAAGTTGCTAAAAAATGAACTATCATCCAAATCATTTTCACTATCCTTTTTCGTCCCCTGAAGATAAGAATAAAAAATGATTTATCTTCAAAAAAAGTTATATCCATTACACCTTTCTGGAAATGGGTCAAAACATTTGTATTTTTTGTTGGATATTATCCGACAAACACATGTTTTAACACTAGGATCTAATTTCCCTTGATTATGATCATGAATATGCACAAACACAATACATCCAAAGATTTTCGTATTTTAATTCAGAATGTATCCATGATGATGGAAATGACATCTTGAACATTTTAAATGGAGTTTGAAACTTCTAACACTTTTGTGGTCGTTATGTTAATTAAATAAATTGAGGTAAGAATAGCTTCACCCCATAAATATTTAGGAACATTCATTGAAAATAGCAATGACCTAGCAACCTCTAGAAGATATCTATTCTTTATTTCTTCCACTTCATTTTGTTGTGGTGTGTCATTACAAGAGCTTTGATGTATAATACCATTTTCAACCAAATATTTTTCTAAAATCTTTTAAAAGTACTCGTTTCCATTGTCACTTCTAAAATCTGAATGTTGGTTTGAAATTGTGTTTGAACCATTTTATGAAAATCTAAACACTTTCTTAATTTCAATTTTTTCTTTTAATAGATATACTCAACTAATCCTTGTATGATCATCTATCAATGTAATAAACCAACATTTCCCTAAAAGAGTACTAATCCTAGATGGCCCCCATACATCACTATGTATGAGTGTGAAAGGTTTTGTAGGTTTACAAGGTTGTATAAGAAATGAAGTCCTATTATGTTTAAGCCAACTAACAAATTTCAACATTGAAACAATGATAAATCTTTTTTTATCACACGACATGGGAAACAAGTACTTAATACCGAAAACTCAGATGACCTAACCTAAAATGCCATAACATTATTTCATTATCACTGGAATTAGAAACAGATTTAAAACAAGTGCTCAAAGATTGTTTTCTCAATTCAATCCCATTCTCAAAGTCGAGCCCCCCCCCCCCCCCCCCCCCCCCCCCCCCCCTCTCCCTCCCTCCCTCTCTCCCTCCTCCACTTTGTCTAGCATTGCCAATCGTCGTCCTCCTCGAGTTCAAATATTGAAACTTGCAATAAGAAGAAAAGAAATTAGCTTGACATCTTTGGTATAGGGTTAATTTTCTAATTGATAAATGGGTTACAAGATAAATTAGGAACATGGAGAACATTTTTAAGAATAGAGGGGAACATATCATTTTCCAGCTATTGTTTAAAGTGTACCGTCAACTATCTTAGTTTTTTGATTCCCTGCACAAGGATTGTAAGATTAAAACAATTCTGCAGAACCGATTTTATGGTCATTTGCATCTGAAACTATGATCCAAGAGCAATTAGAATCAGCACTAAAAAGAGCAGTAGAGAATGAATACCCTTTTAGGCCAAAGAAGAAGAAGATGGGTTGAGAGATGAGTGAGTAAGTTTTTGTAGGTGATATATTTGTTCCTTTGTGAAAGGATTAGAATCTGTTGAAGCTGTCTGCGGTTGGATATCTACTTGGAAGGCACGACTGTCTCCATTTTTTTCTTCCAATTAGGCAGCTTACTATGCAACTTCCAACTAGTTTTCCTCGTGTGCCAATGATGCTTACAATGATCGCACCAAGGTTTTTTTTGTCCGCTTGTCTTTACCATTTTTTATACAGAACTTCTAGTGACAAGGGCAAAACTCTTGGTTTCTAGATTGTTGTTTAGCATTATAGTTTTTCTACACTCTTCATGCCTGACCTCATAAAACATTTCGAATTTCTAGCAGAGGCTTTCGCCCAAAGATTCTACTTCGCACCTCGTCAATTGTTAAGCCAGAAAGAAATACATAGACTCGTTCATCCTCCACCAGCTTCATGTGTCTTGCATTGTCATTGGGGCTTTTCCACTCTTCATTATAGTAAAGATCTAATACTTTACATAGAATCGTAATTTCGTTGTAGTAGTCTCTTCCTTGCGATTGCCTTGCTTGGAGTGTCATAACTTAGATTTTAACTCAAAGATTTGAGAAGAATTCTCAACATCCGAGTAGGAGTGCTGAATTGTGTCCCATACATCTTTGGCTGTTGCAAATATAGGAATGGTCTCCAATTCCAGGCTCCATTGAATTAATTAACCGAGCTGTGATCATTGAATTCTGAGATCGTCACTTCTTCGCTTATGGATCATCTGCAAGAGGTCGCTTCTCTTCTCCATTCAGTAAATCGAGCTTGCATTTATCGTCAATGACTAGCTTCACATATTGAGCCCATTCAAAGTAGTTCTTCCCATTTAATTTATGAATAGTTATTTGTAGAGAATGATATGAATCTGAACTGGGAGGCAAAGTTGCTGGAACAGATTCAACTTCTTCGGTAGCATATCCTGAATACAAAATGCTCTTTTTAGCTACATTCATGGCCGTCTTCACCATGGCCCATCCGAATTGAGTTTAGAGCCTAAGCTATGATATATAGTAATCAAAATCCTATTGAATCTGAACAACCCTAGACTTTAGGATCTTTCCCAATGAGTAGCATCTGATTAACAAATAAAACAGAATCTAAATATGACATTTTCGGACTTATTCAAATTAATTCAAACAACCCTCTGATGTGGGCGGACCACACACAGGACGAGCAGGCGTGAGGGCGGACCCGGGGGCGGGCACGGGCAGTGATGGAGGCGTCATCACGTACACACGTCGCAGGAGACGTGGAGGAGCTAATTGAGCCTATGTTCTATTTTTAGTCATTTTCCTATTTTAGTAAGGAAGGATTATTCACTAATAATAACCCTTCCTTAATAGTCATTTTCCTTAATAGTCCTTTTCCTATTTTAGTCAGGAAGGATTATTTTTGGTCTTTCACCAATAATAACCCTTCCTTAATTAAGCCAAGGATTATTTTGGTCTTTCACCAATAATAACCCTTCCTTAATTAAGCCTTGGTTTTTCCCTATATAAACTAGGGTTAGCCATCTTTTATTTTCCATGCTTGTATTGAGAAGAAACTCTCAAGTATCAATAAGAAGGATTTAGACTTTGTCCGTCCACCAAAGTTGGGAGTTTGTTCTTTTCTCACAAAAAGATCATTATCTTTCTCTGTTTCTCTTTTCTACAAATCTTTTGTGAATCGAATAGGTCGATTCACATCAATTGGTATCAGAGCTCTCTACGATCCATGGCGTCCGGCACAAGGAACACGATCGAGGAGAAGATCCAGGGGCTTCGGGAGGATTTCAACATCGAGATCGAAAGTTTGAAGGCCGCAATCAAAGATCAAGCGTCCACACAGGAGGATCTCCAGACCGAGGTACGAAGCATACGGGAGGAGATGACGTCGATTCCGGCAATGATGAAGTTGTTGCAAGACATCTCAAAGAAGGTGACCGGTGCCGGGTCGACAAGCCAAACGGGGCGGCAGCGACACAAAACCAAGGCGGGCCGGCCATTGGTGCGGCATCGTCAGGGGTGGGGCCAGCCGGCAGACTGGCCGAGGGAGGTCGCGGGTTAGGCGGGCCAGGCGGACCAGGCGGGCCGGTGAGACCGGGCGGGTGCCCGCGCGGACCGGGCGGACCGGTCGAGCCGGGCGGGTTCGGCGGACCAGGCGGGTCCGGCGGCTGGGGCGGGTTCAGCGGGCTGAATCCGGGAGGGAGCCAGGGCCAATGGCCGTTAGCTATTGATCGCGGACCGGGGCCGGCTGACCGCCAGGGCCAGTGGCCGGGGGCCGTCGAACCCCAGGGTCACTGGTCGATCGGCGCCGACTACATAGGCCATGGCGGGGCTCCGTCACAGACAGGGAGGGGATTAGCGCCAGCCGTCAACGAATGGGGAGAGCATGACAACCCAGCAACCCCTCCTTGGGGAGCGCTACGACCGCCCATCCTCCAAGGGGGGCGGACAGGAGGGACAGGGACCGGGGGAGGCGCCCCCGGGGGTAGCAATTTCTTTGGAGAAACGGCTCATGCTCAGGGCCAGGAGCGGTATGGAGGAGATGGGGCACCCTACGAGGCCCACCGACGAGACGCAGGTCGGTGGGGAGGAGGTCGAGTCAGAGACGACGGACATCAGGGAGATCTCAGCGCGGACCGACGGTTGAAGAAGCTGAAGCTACCCACGTTTGAGGGTACGGGTCCGGACGAGTGGATCTTTCGAACGGAACGCTACTTCGAAGTCATGGAGTTGACAGAGGCGGAGGTACTCAGGTGCATCGGTATCTACTTCGAGGGCCCGGCCCTGGCGTGGTATCGGTGGAGATCGGCGAGGACCCCGTTCCGTAGCTGGGAGGAGCTGACTGCATATCTCTTAGACCGATTCCAGGAGACAGCCGGGGGAGACTTCTACGAGCAGTGGTCTTCTCTGCGACAGGAGGGATCGGTCCGGGACTTTGTAGCAAAGTTCGAGATGTTGTCCGGACGTGTCAGAGACGTGTCGGATGAGTTGCAGATTGGGATGTTTATGAAGGGTTTGAAACCCTCCATACGAGCAGAGCTCCGGTTGCAGAGTCCGCAGTGCTTAGAAGATCTCCTCCGCCTGGCTCACAAGGCGGAAGAGAAATTGACGGAGGAGAAGCGTCTTAAAGGCGCTTGGGGAGCATCGGGACAGCGCAGTCATACTGGCTCCATACCCCCACGACCAACAGCGGGGGCGCAGACACCAGTACCACCGAGGACTGCAGGCGGGGCGGGAGCCACCATAGTACCGGGGAGACGTCTGTCAGATGCGGATATGAAGGCACGAAGAGCAGCTGGATTGTGCTTCAGATGTGACGAGAGATTCACTCCCGGTCATCGGTGCGCGAGCAAGTTGTTGCAGATCGTGATCTTGTCCGATGAGGAGGAGGACCCGACGGAGGGGGAAACCACCATAGCTGCTGAGACAGAGGAGGAGCCAGATCAGGTACACATGGATGTCGCGGAAGTGACCCTCAACTCCGTGGTGGGGTTCACCCCGAACCACACCATGAAGTTGGTAGGGACACTGGGGGAGCAGGGAGTGACGGTACTGATCGACAGTGGGGCCACCCACAACTTCATCTCTCAGCGATTGGTCGAGCAGCTGGGGTTAGAGCTGAGCACGGCGGAGAAGTTCACAGTATTGCTGGGCACCGGAAAGACGGAGGAGAGCAAGGGTCTATGCAAGGGGGTGTCGCTCATACTACAGGGTTATCAGCTGGCGGAGGACGACTTACCCTTAGAACTGGGCAACGTCGATATCATATTGGGGGTCCAGTGGCTGAAGAAGCTCGGGGAGATGAAGGTGAACTGGAAGCTACTACGGATGGAGTTCCGGGAGGGCGGTCAGACGGTGGTGTTGAGGGGGGATCCGACTCTCTGTTGTTCCCTAGTGGCCTTCAAGGCCATTACGCGTGCTTTGCGGACAGGAGGAGAGGGGTACTTAGTGGAGTTCCAGGGGGTGTCCGTCGAGGGCACGGCACAGGGTGAGACATCCGTGGAGATAGAGGCAGTGTTGGAGCAGTATTCAGAGGTCCGCAGGGGTTACCGCCGAGCCGAGGACATGAGCACGCGATAGTACTACGAGGAGGGGGCACCGGTGAGCGTGCGTCCCTACAGGTACCCGCATCTGCAGAAGGACGAGATAGAGCGGATGGTGCAGTAGATGCTACAGGCCGGGGTGATCCAGCCCAGTGTGAGCCCTTTTTCATCACCAGTACTTTTGGTGAAGAAGAAGGACGGGAGTTGGAGATTCTGCGTCGATTACCGGGCGCTGAATAAGGAGACGGTGGCTGACAAATTTCCCATTCCTGTAATCGACGAGCTGCTAGATGAGCTACATGGAGCGACAGTCTTCTCGAAGATTGACCTCAGAGCAGGCTACCATCAGATTCGGATGCGGCCAGAGGACGTACCGAAGACCGCCTTCAGGACACATGAGGGGCACTACGAGTTCTTGGTCATGCCTTTTGGCTTGACCAACGCGCCATCGACCTTCCAGGCTCTGATGAACAAGGTATTTCAGCCTTACCTTCGGAGGTTCATCTTGGTCTTTTTCGACGATATCCTGGTGTACAGCAGGAGCAGGGAGGAGCACGTGGGCCACCTGGAGGTGGTATTTAGGGAGCTGTTGAAGCATCAGCTATATGCCAACCAAAAGAAGTGCAGTTTCGGTTTGGCACAGGTGGAGTATCTGGGGCACGTGGTATCCGCAGAGGGGGTGTCGGCAGACAGGACGAAGATAGCAGCAATGCTGGATTGGCCGGTGCCCACTACACTACGAGCACTGCGAGGCTTCTTGGGGTTGACGGACTACTACAGGAAGTTCGTCAGAGGATACGGCACTATCGCACGGGCCCTCACGGAGCAGTTAAAGAAGGAAGGTTTTCACTGGGGGGAGGAAGCCACCAAAGCCTTCGAGGCCTTGAAGGTGGCTATGACGACGGCGCCAGTACTTGCTTTACCAGATTTCAGCAAGGCGTTTGTGGTGGAAACGGACGCCTCAGGATATGGTCTAGGGGCAGTACTCATGCAGGAGGGGCGACCCATTGCTTACTTTAGTCAGGTGCTTTCTGCTAGAGCCCGGCTAAAGTCAGTCTACGAGAGGGAGTTGATGGCCATCGTACTAGCAGTGCTGAAGTGGAGGCCTTATCTAATGGGGCGGGAGTTTGTGGTCCGGACCGATCAGAAGAGCCTCAAGTACCTACTCGAGCAGCGACACATGACAGAGGAGCACCAGCGTTGGTTGTCCAAGTTGGTGGGCTACCAGTTCACGATCGAGTACCGACCGGGGATGGAGAACAAGGCTGCGGATGCTTTGTCGCGACGGGAGGAGGTGGTGGATTTGAGGGCTCTATCCCGACCCAGAGGACATGATTGGGAGCCGATGCTACAGGAGGCTGAGCGTGACGCGGGGTTACAACACATCAGGCAGCAGATAGAGAGCGGCGAGAACGGTCCTGCGGGATATACGGTAGTGGGACGACGACTGCTTTATCAGGGGAGGATGGTGATACCGAGGACTTCGGCCTTCATTCCGGCATTGTTTCAGGAGTTTCATAGCTCGGTGATGGGAGGGCACTCGGGCGTTCAGCAGACCTATCAAAGGATGGCCAGGGAGGTATTTTGGCCAGGGATGCAGAGGTGTATCGCCCGACTGGTCGCTGCTTGTGACGTTTGCCAGCGTCACAAGTACATGGCTATGGCACCTGCAGGGCTATTGCAGCCCCTGACTCTGCCCGAGAGAGTGTGGGAGGACGTCACCATGGACTTCATCGACGGGCTACCACGTTCAGAGGGATACACGGTGATCATGGTGGTGGTGGACAGGCTGAGTAAATATGCTCATTTTATTCCTTTGAAGCATCCTTACACAGCTATGTCTGTAGCGACGACTTTCATGAGGGAGGTGGTACGACTGCATGGGATACCAGCTTCCATAGTCTCTGATAGGGACAAGGTGTTCATGAGTATCTTTTGGAGGGAGTTGTTTAGGGTGCAGGGTACGGCCCTGAAGACGAGCACCGCTTACCATTCTCAGACGGACGGCCAGACGGAGGTCGTCAACCGCAGCGTGGAGACTTATTTGCGGTGCTTCGCCTCTGATTCTCCCCGGCAGTAGCACCGATGGTTGGCATGGGCAGAGTATTGGTACAATACGTCTTATCATTCGAGAGCGGGAACAACCCCTTTCAGGGTATTGTACGGGCGAGATCCCCCGCCTTTGGTCCGATTTGGCGATACTCAGACTCCGGTGGGACAGGTGGAGGATTACATGGAGGCGAGGGATGGGATTCTAGAGGAGTTGCGGAGGCATTTACTACGAGCTCAGCAGGTGATGCGAGCGCAGGCGGACAGACATCGACGAGACGTAAGCTTCCAGGTGGAAGATATGGTTTATCTCAAGCTACGTCCCTACAGGCAGAGATCGATGGCGAGGAGGCAGAATGAGAAACTGGCGGCTCGTTACTTTGGTCCATATCAAATCGAGGCCCGGATTGGGCAGGTGGCATATAGGTTGAGGCTACCGGATACGTCGGCGATTCACCCCGTTTTTCACGTTTCTCAGCTGAGGAGGGCGATCGGGGATCATGCAGGATCACACACTCTTCCTTCTACACTCACGGAGGATATGGAGGTACAGTTAGAGCCTTTGGAGGTACGGGCAGTTCGGCAGGGACCGGGACAGACGAAGGAGGTTCTGATTCACTGGGTCGGACTACCTGATTGTGACGCGACTTGGGAGGACTATGCGGGGTTCCAGGCGCAGTTTCCAGATTTCCACCTTGAGGACAAGGTGGCTCTTTTAGGAGGGGGTATTGATGTGGGCGGACCACACACAGGACGAGCAGGCGTGAGGGCGGACCCGGGGGCGGGCACGGGCAGTGATGGAGGCGTCATCACGTACACACGTCGCAGGAGACGTGGAGGAGCTAATTGAGCCTATGTTCTATTTTTAGTCATTTTCCTATTTTAGTAAGGAAGGATTATTCACTAATAATAACCCTTCCTTAATAGTCATTTTCCTTAATAGTCATTTTCCTATTTTAGTCAGGAAGGATTATTTTTGGTCTTTCACCAATAATAACCCTTCCTTAATTAAGCCAAGGATTATTTTGGTCTTTCACCAATAATAACCCTTCCTTAATTAAGCCTTGGTTTTTCCCTATATAAACTAGGGTTAGCCATCTTTTATTTTCCATGCTTGTATTGAGAAGAAACTCTCAAGTATCAATAAGAAGGATTTAGACTTTGTCCGTCCACCAAAGTTGGGAGTTTGTTCTTTTCTCACAAAAAGATCATTATCTTTCTCTGTTTCTCTTTTCTACAAATCTTTTGTGAATCGAATAGGTCGATTCACATCACCCTCCTAACTCTCCTAACTTTTTGACAAGTATACTTTTGAGCCTTATCTTTATATCCATATTTGACCCCATGGCATGGTCATTCCACTCGATTTACATGAACATCTTTATTGGATGCTGGAATATCCAATATTGAAGCCCATTCCTCCTGGCCATTTTCATGCGAAAGACCTGTGTCATTTTTGGTACTTTCTTGGCATGAAGGTTGGTCGTCTCTCGGACGGATATATTGGAGGGAATTGGCTTTCTAGGTTGCATACTGATCGATACACTTGTCAATCAAAATGTTTGTCTGTCCAACATTACCTCCACTTACCGTCCTCTTCCCATTCCTTGTATATATCGATGATTCATCGACAACATCATCTATGACTATTTGTAACCTCCTTGTTTGTACACTTCCCTCATGTCAGCAATGTGAACCAATATATACTGTCTTTTGTTGTTTCTCACTTTCGTGTTGTGGAGTGTATTCTTCTGTACTTGAAGAAGTCTTCAGTCGAGGGACTTTTCTATCAACCCTCTTTACCTCTTACTAACTACGCAGGCATTGACTATGTTGTGTCTATTAGTGATCGCCACTCCATGTCACGTCCCGATCCGGGAAATCGCTCGTCCTCGCTAGATTTCACTCGAATCATCGTCCTCGCTGGGACGTGATGCCGCACGAGCCTGGAGTTGCGCTCGTGCAAGGCAAGATAACAGGTTCACATAGTGTTTATCTCAAATTGATAACATAAGCAGCGGAAGAAAATAGAGTATACATTAAGAATCTCTTTTATTGATAATGAACTAAAGATTACAAAGGCTCTGAATGGCCCAACTTAACATGCCAATTGGCTACAACGCTCATGATCTCTCTAGCTCACAAAGGATTACATTGTTCCATACATTATGCCTCTTTATAGCCAACAAGTAGTCTACGGCCGAACATCTCCATGTCGCAAGTCCGAACGCCTATGCGGTAGCTCCTCTTGAACGCCAAGGACTCCATGCCTCGGCACGTCCAAGCCAAGCTCCGCCCCGAGCCGAACATACCTGAACCTGCAGGCAAACTAGTGGGAGATTAGTGCTTTCGTCCTCGCTGCACTGATCAAGACCCACTCACACCCAAACCAAACACTAAGTATATTTAGTGAGCATGCATCTTACTTGGTGATCTTTCTAATTAGCCTTAGGATCAGTTTCATGCATTATTCAACATAACAACTTAATATAAATGTGTCCCATATCGTGTCCCTGCGGCAGATACAGTTAGACATAATATGAACATAACATAGTGATCGTGCTCATCTCCGTCCCATTTGCCTAGCCTGCAATGGTTAGAACTTTACATAAGAATTCATACAATTCACGCAACCAACCAGCCATAAACTTAGACATATGCATAAGGGTGGCAGGCCATGCGCCTGCACCCAACTCTAATCTCAGTCCACCGGTCCTATCTATATGAAGGTCACGGTGTTTCGCAACGTAATGGACTTGGCATCCTTATGTGTAAGCATATGATCGCTTCGATTCGGGTTGCTAGTCCAATATCCGAAGGATCCCAAACTAACTGATATCATAGCTTATCACAACAATTGCCGGTCACAAACCGTCCGAATGATGTGCACCATAAATACCATACATAATTTTCTCCTAGGCCGAACGTTCCCGGTGCCCCGGTCGTAATCACCCGAGGGAAGCCGCACCCATGCACGGGCCATCCGAGTCCATTGACCATGCAATACGCGCCATAGCATACAAGTCATATCATTCCGACCAATCTCATGTTCCATAAACGTAATCCCTCATCTCTATCTCAAGTTCCTCCAATGTTATGCCCCAACACATTCGTATTGATGTACGACGTCCAACGGCTTAGACGTCTCGTACTTGTATTCAACACGTTCCATTCATAAGTTATTCGCATAGCCTAGTTCCGTAGTTACTTAGCCTTTTTGTAGCTTACGTGCACGAGGGCACGCTTAACGCCGTAATCAATGTTCTAGACCTAGTGTTCAATGTTCTCGGAGCCATGCACGTGGTGCACATCTCGATATTGTCTTTCAATGTTCTACCATCATCACCTACCGCGACCCGTACACTTGATGCACGTCGCTTCAATTGTTCAATGTTCAATGTTCTATCTTAATGTTCGACCCACACTATGACCTTTACTCACCGAGCCATGCTCGCTAACTCGATAACATCTATCACATACAATGATATATTTTATTAGACGTAAAGGAATAGAGAGAGAGAGTCGAGAACCCGTCCACCTTAAGCCGATACGCCTTGTCGTTCCGTCGAGCTGATGCGGCTCGATTCCATAGCTAACTCTCGGACTTAGCCATTCCTTTGAACTACTCGGTTGATTTGGCCTACCGTGTCCATGCCACAATCCGTTGCAAGACAACGATTTGGTTTCGCAGACACTTTACTGAATAAGGCAAAATGTCGACCTCTTATCGTCCAGCGTAAAAGCATAGCCTGCACACCAGATCAACTAAAATCAGCACTTGCTCAAACGAGACTTATCCTTTATATCGATTCGATTCATAGATTCCAATCGACTCAAGGCTTACCTCTGGCCAACGTAACTCTTGCATCGATTCGCATCGATACTTCATCGGGTCAACGCAACTCTTCAAGTCAACGACTCATCATAATGCACCGTGCAGAGCGGGACATTACATAATATACCACTCAAAATAAGGTTCGTCCTCAAACCGAAGCCAACACTTAATCCAAGTGTCCCGCTAGATCGTTTCACGATCTCGTGCTACTATCGTTGGAATCATACAACTTAGTTTGGATCATACACATATTTTAGGCGTCCCACCAATATATGCATTTCAGCCAAGCTCAGTTGTAGGATGTCGGGACAACTAACAGGCTCAACTTAAATTTCTCAAGCACCAATTATTCCGTACTCGACTTAGTCAAATCTTAGCACATATTCCTAAAATCCTACGTGCTACATCTTTGCATATAACTTGATTCAAAACCATAACTTCGATCTCATAAGCTTCTCGACGGCCATCTAACACTCGCATTGCATTAAGTCATTGCGCATCCAATCGCAACAATTCTTCGCAACGCCTATTCGTCAATCGTTTTCTATCTCTCGTACTACTCAAGTCCTTTCACTTAATCATTCATAACATGTGGCCTTAATGACATGGACTAAGTCCAACATGTCCAAACTTTTCTTGCCTACCATCCGTACTATGCGTAGCACGCAACTATTCCAACATAATCTACGTTCTCGAACTATCTATGTACCGCGTCTGGGGCTACCCCCGCTAGGTAACTTATCCAGACATCGTGCTTAATCTCTCCCGACACAAGAGGTCAACTTGAGTCTACGATGCTCAAAGGCAACAATCTTTCCGACCCAAGGTCTCTTACGATACTCCGATCTCCGATTCTTGATCGAATAGGAATTTCTTACTCAATCTTTGAATCAATCCCAACTAGTTCGTTTTGTAACATGGATCACGCGCTCAACACACATAGCCTAACCGTTACTCAAATCGATCTATGACACAACTCTTAGGGTCATTCTACTATTTGTCACTCTCGCGCATTGCAGAATTCTTGCAATCGCTTTACCGTATTCCTATGCTAAGTACGTTCCTCAACATCTATTTGATCATTCGACCAACCAAGCCTATTTACGTACTTATTCGATCGATCATAAATTTCCTTTTTCGGACCATATCATTTTCAACGAAGGCTACCCGCTAACTTTTCGAAACACGATACTCAATCACTTAGAAGTTTCCTCAACATGCACTACATCGTTCTTCATCTTCGACAAAATTTCTTGTGCGACTTCTTTAGGGTCGTCATACGGTCTTCAACATTCACTTGATTTGGCAGTCAAGTCTTCTAGGGTCATCTGCCCCGAATCTACGCTCGATAATTGATGATCATCAACGAGGGACAGTTACTACGAACCATGCTCTATCCTATCGCGGAACCAAATCAATTTCCGACAATTCCTATGAGACTTCATCAAATCCGACATAATTTACCAATCCATAATATATCTACCCCCGCACAACTGATGCGCCGTTAACTACTCGAATCACTCATGTATTACCTTCGACTATCTTTGCTTGTCATATGACATCTACTCGCGTCAAGTCCGAGTTTACCTATTCGTGATCATAGTTCGACACATTCCATACTCATCAAAACCATCCTCGAATAACTTTCGCATCAAACCACAAGTCAAATCCGATTTGTCATGCCTTGTAAGTTTGATCATCCCCGCTGTATGAATCACCATACCAGCGCTCACGCGGAATGATGGCCTTAATTTGGCGTGATGCATGTGCGATGCTGGAGTTGCACTCGCATAAGACAAGAATGTCAACATTGTGGTTATCCTCGAAACAATCAGGCACTTTCGTTTTCATCCAAGTAATACACATCCACTCTCCAATTCTTCGAAGCGTTCCTACCGTTATCATCCAAATTACCATCAACTTAACTTGCATCCTATTCATCCAACAACAATGCTCAACATAATTTTCGTTCATTCAATCAAAGTATCCCCGAGTTATTGCATATCGTCTTTGATACGCCTCAATACCATCGTCGATATACATAACTTGAACATCTTCCTCTCTCATAAGCTCCAATTCATTGCAATCACTGTTATCATCCAAACTCGAATACGAATCAAGTCTTGTACATATCAAGATTCATTCAGTTGTAACTAACCACCATCATCGTGACACAATTTCCAATTCACATATCCATTCTCATATCCCTAACTCGTACTTCCGAATCGTGCCACCGACTCATCGCGCTAACTCAAATTCGTTTGCACGATTTCTACGTACCTACTCAACTCGTTCCCAACAAGTTTTCGTACTAACTCAATGTAAATTCAACCGGGCCGACTATTTCTTCTACGCAACATTCCCTCGCTATGCTCAGCCTATCGTTCGACTTACACTTAACGAATCCTCATCCGACGTATCATCCATGGAGACGACTCCGCACATAATCGTTCAACTCAATTCATCGAAGCATACTTGCATCGACTTCTATCAAGTCATTCCTACTCGAGTCTCGGTACTATTCCGTCCGTTGAGAACAACCATATCGTACTAATACAATCGTCCCGATGCAATCTATCGCAAGTCATCAAACGGCTTAACATAGCTATCGCTAAGTGGTATTCCGTATACCACTCAGAATCGAGTCTGTCGTTATCGATGCAATACTTCGCTTCACTGATCACACAAGGAGTTTTGCATATACCACTCGAAATCGAGTCATTACTTGACTTTACACTCCGCATAGGTCCGAAATCTATTTTCCAATCAACTATCCCGTGGCGATCTTTCCGATCCCAGCTCTAGCGTTCTTCTTACTCGAGTTGGCATAACAGCTGGACCAACATGCCTTATCGTTCGCTCAAGTTCGACATTCATTCAAATCTAACCGTGTCTTAGCGATCATATCGATCACGTATGCAACATTCACTTACTCAAAGCTCAATGCGACATTCGGCCAACATAAACGTTCGCCTACTCCAACTCGACTTAGCGACCGACTCGACTCCTTACTATCGCATCCGCGATCTTCCAATCTCACTCGTTGCAACTCATGCAATAATTTACTCGCGATCTTCCAATCTCAATCTCGTTTAACATATCGCTATCAATCCGCATAACCATACAACACGCATCATACCATGTCGACTCGTTGCACCGATGCAACGAACGATTCACGACTTGCTGCACTCCGTGCAACCAACAATACATAACCATTCGCATAGCCACATAACACGCATCGCCTCATATATCGACTCATTGCACTTCGTGCAACCAACAACACGTATCTCTTCGCACTTCGTGCGACCAACAACACATAACTCCTCGCACTTCGTGCGATCAATAATACGTATATCATTGCACTTCATGCAACCAATATCACCATATTCGTTGCACTTCATGCGACCAACATTCCATAACTCGTTGCACTTCGTGCAACCAACATTCTCCGATGGCACCCGGAGACAGCGTGGTAGTCACGACATACTTGTGGCAGACGTACGCACTTTAATATAGACTTATTGTATGGAACATCCAATGTAGCGTCGAGCAGATCCATGAGCCATACGGTTGCGGAAACAACTTAGAGTCAACTGATTTTCGATATCGAAGCAACTGAGGGTCAAAGAGATTCATTAACGGTCCAAAGGATAGAACCGCTTTGATACCAACTTGTCACGTCCCGATCCGGAAAATCGCTCGTCCTCGCTAGATTTCACCCGAATCATCGTCCTCGATGGGACGTGATGCCGCACGAGCCTGGAGTTGCGCTCGTGCAAGACAAGATAACAGATTCACATAGTGTTTATCTCAAATTGATAACATAAGCAGCGGAAGAAAATAGAGTATACATTAAGAATCTCTTTTATTGATAATGAACTAAAGATTACAAAGGCTCTGAATGGCCCAACTTAACATGCCAATTGGCTACAACGCTCATGATCTCTCTAGCTCACAAAGGATTACATTGTTCTATACATTATGCCTCTTTATAGTCAACAAGTAGTCTACGGCCGAACATCTCCATGTCGCAAGTCCGAACGCCTATACGGTAGCTCCTCTTGAACGCCAAGGACTCCATGCCTCGGCACGTCCAAGTCAAGCTCCGCCCCGAGCCGAACATACCTGAACCTGCAGACAAACTAGTGGGAGATTAGTGCTTTCGTCCTCGCTGCACTGATCAAGACCCACTCACACCCAAACCAAACACTAAGTATATTTAGTGAGCATGCATCTTACTTGGTGATCTTTCTAATTAGCCTTAGGATCAGTTTCATGCATTATTCAACATAACTTAATATAAATGTGTCCCATATCGTGTCCCTGCGGCAGATACAGTTAGACATAATATGAACATAACATAGTGATCGTGCTCATCTCCGTCCCATTTGCCTAGCCTGCAATGGTTAGAATTTTACATAAGAATTCATACAATTCACGCAACCAACCAGCCATAAACTTAGACATATGCATAAGGGTGGCAGGCCCTGCGCCTGCACTCAATTCTAATCTCAGCCCACCGGCCTTATCTATATGAAGGTCACGGTGTTTCGCACCGTAATGGACTTGGCATCCTTATGTGTAAGCCTATGATCGCTTCGATACGGGTTGCTAGCCCAATATCTGATGGATCCCAAACTTACTGATATCATAGCTTATCACAATACTGGCCGGTCGTAAACCGTCCGAATGATGTGCACCATAAATACCATACATAATTCCCTCTTAGGCCGAACGGTCCCGGTGCCCCGGTCGTAACCGTCCGAGGGAAGCCGCACCCGTGCACGGGCCATCCGAGTCCATTGACCATGCAATACGCGCCATAGCATACAAGTCATATCATTCCGACCAATCTCATGTTCCATAAACGTAATCCCTCATCTCTATCTCAAGTTCCTCCGGCGTTATGTCCCAACACATCCGTATTGATGCACGACGCCCAACGGCTTAGACGTCTCGTACTTGTATTCAACACGTTCCATTCATAAGTTATTCGCATAGCCTAGTTCCGTAGTTACTTAGCCTTTTTGTAGCTTAAGTGCACGAGGGCACACTTAACGCCGTAATCAATGTTCTAGACCTAGTGTTCAATGTTCTCGGAGCCGTGCACGTGGTGCTCATCTCGATATTGCCTTTCAATGTTCTACCATCAACACCCTACCGCGACCCGTACACTTGATGAACGTCGCTTCAATTGTTCAATGTTCAATGTTCTATCTTAATGTTCGACCCACACTAAGACCTTTACTCGTCGAGCCACGCTCGCTACTCGATAACATCTTTCGCATACAATGATATATTTTATTAGACGTGAAGGAATAGGGAGAGAGAGTCGAGAACCCGCCTACCTTAAGCCGATACGCCTTGTCGTTCCGCCGAGCTGATGCGGTTCGATTCCATAGCTTGGTCGCATAGCTAACTCTCGGACTTAGCCATTCCTTTGAACTACTCGGTTGATTTGGCCTACCGTGCCCATGCCACAATCCGTTGCAAGGCGACGATTTGGTTTCGCGGACACTTTACTGAATAAGGCAAAATGTCGACCTCTTATCGTCCAGCGTAAAAGCATAACCTGCTCACCAGATCAACTAAAATGAGCACTTGCTCAAACGGGACTTATCCTTTGCATCGATTCGATTCATAGATTCCAATCGACTCAAGGCTTACCTTTGGCCAACGTAACTCTTGCATCGATTCGCATCGATACTTCATCGAGTCAACGCAACTCTTCGAGTTAACGACTCATCATAATGCACCGTGCGGAGCGGGGCATTACACTCCACTGGTGGCTGTTGCCTTATTCAGTGGCAATTTAGTTACACGGTGCAGGAATAAATAAATCGTGGTTGCCAGCTCTTCGGCTAAGGTACAGTATCTCCTGGTGGCTCTGTAGTTTCCAACACCTTAGTATCTTGGTATTTCCATAAATTCTCCAACATATCTCAGTTGTTTAAAAAAACCTTCTTTTTACATCGTTGTGAATCCAGTCTTCCACGAGCGCACCAAATCATCCACGAGTGCAACATATTGAGGTTCACTGTCACTTCCTTCGAGACAAGCTCAAGTTTCAGGAAATTCGTCTTCACCATGGCCCTTCTGCCTCCTAGTTGGTCTATATGCTTACGAAAATCCTTCTACGACCACTATTCTTGATTTTTTCTTTAAACTAGGCTTGACATCTACACTCCAGCTTGCTTGGGAGTGTAAAAGAGGATATGCCTATCCTTCTTATTTTGTATTTTCTTCTTTACGTTTGATCTCTCAAACTTCAAGAATTGTCTGAAATTTCTAGAAATTAGGGTCAGCTCCTCATCATCTGAATCATCGTTTTCAGTTTGATCTTCGAAGACCTTCTGATGATGTGTCTTAAATGTATAGTTTTCTCCTTGGGTGTTGATTCTTCTTCCTCTTTGAGATCCAGCTCATGTGTCATCAACTTACCCATGAGTGTCTCAAGAGTCATGACGGTGAGGTCGTTTTCTTCTATGATCGTCGTTGCTTTAGGATTCCAGTTCTTTGTGAATCTTTTCGTGTTTGTTATATTCTTTGCCAAGAGAAGATAGAGATTAACAATATCAAAGAAACGTGTAAACATTTGTGTAATGGTCACATTAGGCTTCATTTTGAAGGCCTCATATTCGTGTGTCAACATACTAATTTTGGAATTATTCACTTGTGAAGTTCCTTTATGAGTTATCTTAAGAAGTTTTCAAACATCATGAGAAGTAGATGTAGATACTCTATTGAATTTAGTTTTGTCTAGTGCACGAAACAAAATATTAATAACTTTAGCATCAAGACAGGACTTATTCTTTTCAAGTTGTGTGTATCTATCATATGGTTTTTTTACAACATTGCCTTCTATAATGACTTTAGCAGATTTTTTGTAATCATCAATAACTATCGACCATAAATCAAAATCTAGTGACTTGAGATAGAAACTCATACGTATTTTCTAATACATGTAGTTGGTACTATCAAATAGGAGTGGCTTATTATGGATTGGCCTTCACCATTGTTGGTGTATATGGATTTGATAGTTGCCATGGAATTACTCAAGTATGTTTATCATGTTCAAGAGTCCTTTCTCTATATCTGTTAGTCCCGAAGACAGATTTAAAGAGTGGAGGGATCCAAGGAAGACGTAGAGTCTTCAGCAAAACTCTGCTATCTAGCCAACAACATGAGAGAGAGGCGTAGAGTCTTCTGTCAAGACACAAAGACTGCACTCTAGCCAACTCAAAAGAAGCACTAAGAGAAGGTTACAAACTGACTTTAAGAAAATGCAAAATACAACAACAAAGTGGAAAATCGTGTTCTCTTTACGTTCAATTGAAGGCAACTCTAGGGAGGGTGAATAGAGTGAAGCAGCAATATCTTATTCAAACTAAATTACCAACTAAAAATCACCAAGCAAGTATAAGAAAATTGATCATAGTTAAGAAGTCACAAACGCAAAAACCGCGATGTATACTGGTGTCATTATTGGAAGGAAATCCAGTCCCGGAGACTCTTGTCCGGTATTAATCCACTATTTATGAAATAGTAGTACACCAAGAGTTTTGATCTGAAGTGCTCGCTAACTTCTTACAACCACATGCTTTGATCTGAAGGGCACGCCGACTTCAAACACTTGAATGAAAGTAACTTGAAAGTCGAGCTTTACAACTCTAGCAGACTTCTCATGGGAACCGTGTTGGCACTAGAAAGCTAAGTTCGGCCAGTGTTCGGTTGGCCTTGTTCTAGAACAATTTGGGTTTGGTCAGGTTTATTTTTGTGGACTAGGATTTGGTTTAGGCTTAGATTTCTTTTTCTTAGTGCCAACAGGACCCAATATACAATTGATCCTAATAAAAGAAACATTATATATAAATAAAATAAGAAATACACTAACGACCAAAATGTCAATTTCTGAGACAAAACCATCGAGCTTGTGTTTAATCTTCATGTCTTCATGTGTTGCATTCATTGGACTACTTTGTACTAAGTCATATCGAGACATGGTTGGTCGAATATCAAAATCTTGACTTGTTGTGCCAATAGTCTCTAGTTTAGTCTCACATTGGGGTGGTCTCTGCAATAATTTGTACTCACCTATCTAGTGAAATCAATCCATTTAGTTGAGTCTTTTCGTCTGAACATTTTTCTTGCAATCTTTGATGAAAAACAATGTGGTATTCCCCCTTCCTCTGTGGGTTTTGCTTGTAAGGTGGGTGGGATGTTGAGTATATCCTTTCCATTGATAAATTTGTAATGTCTAGCTCTCTTAATTATGACCTTTTTATCCTACAAAAAAAAAATGATATACTGTCTCTATAATTTAGCTTATGTTACTAATGCCCCCAAAAAAATTTAACATCTTGTTCTACTCAATTGGCAGGGAGTCATGGCTATCCTGGGGATCCAATTGAATGCAGTTTCAGTCGTGAATCTTGTCATGTCAGTAGGAATCTCTGTTGAATTTTGTGTTCATATAACACATTCTTTCATGGTCAGTTTCATATCCTGTAAATGCTGGAAATTCCTTATTTTTGTAAATTAGTCTTTCTTTTTCTCAGTTTCAGTTCTTTTAAATTATGTTTCATATCACCACTGTGAGAAATATATTGCATAATATTGATTCTCAAGACCACAAAAGGGAGTCAATAAGAGTTAAAACACTAGGAAAAATAACGTATGAGATGAAGGCAATGAGGACCAAACTTAAGCTCATTCAATTATGTAGTTTGTTGATCAATGATCTAGAGGTACTTTTAAACCCTTGAATATTTTGCATGTTCTCTATAAAGAGAACTCACAGGCTCTTGCCTGCGGAAGAGAGAAAATCAAGAAAATTAACCCTCGTGATTCAGAAGTCTATACAGAAAATGGGTTTCTTTTATGATAAGTTGTCAGGTATTAGTGGACCTAAGTAGAAGTTTAAATGCATATCAATCATTCTGAAGACTCGAACCAAAGAAAGGCTGCCCATACAAGTTAAATAATTCTATTCACCTAGTAATGTTTCCTCAAGGATTCCAACACGTGACAATTGTTGGGTCATTTTTTCAAATTAACCATTTGTACTTCGGAGCCTTAAATATCATAAAATCGTATCTCTTGCTGCTTATGCCCACTCATGATTCCTCGAATGTCTTTGAAACCTCAAAGACTTCTGACTTCTCATCATCATGCAGTTAAGGTTATTGATCATGTAAAAAGATGTGGATTTGTTTAATAGCCTATGGTCAATTGCAGTGGAGAAACTTGGACTCATACTCTTGCACTGTTTGAAAAGTTAGTCAATAGCCTGTGGTTTTCAATTAAGTTGGTACTCTAGGATTGACTTGATGTTAATTACAGCTCTTTCTATACAGATTTTAGGGGGCATAGTCAACATGCATTTCAAAATCTTGGCTGGATTTGTATTACCAAATACAAATGAAAGGCATTCTAACAGTATTATATAATCCTGTTAACTGTCATTTGAATTATGAAATCAATTCCATGTTGAATTTTGAAATCCATGTTGCTACTAGGCAAGTCATAGTTCAATGTTTTGGAACCTGACATAGTAATTATATATTATATTCATTATAATAAAATATTTAGAAAATTATAGTTATTCTAAATTTACTTATTTTTTGGTGTTTTAACTTTAATGTTTTATAAAAATAATATTGAAATAAGAAACCAAATGTATGGACATATTTGATCCTTATAAAAGAAAATAATTATGCAAAGCAACCAAAGCATATGTTAAAAGTAAATTGCATGCATATTACTAGGCTAGTAACGGTAATCGTTAACTCATTAACCTAACATTATGTTTTTAACAAATGATTGGGTTAGACCTGATTCTAATAGAAAGTCTTAAAGTTCTTCATCACTTTTACATCATATTCTATGTTGTGAATCACCCCAATCATGGACGTAGTCACCAACTCAAAATCTCTATGATTCCTTTCTTTTCATATATGCCAGACAGCAGCCGTCAATCGAATCCTAGTTGTATTCTATCACTGGGGACCCGGACTCCTTCCAGCCATGATAACTGCCACCTCCTCCCTCCAATTCCGAGGGCTATGAGTTTGCATATTGAGCTAAAAACATTGATGTTGCCAAACAGAGAATGCGAACGAACATCTAAAAAATAGGTGATCCATAGATTCACAATCTTGCTTGCACACTCAGAAAGAAGTACGGGAACCTGAAGATCAAACCTCGCAAGACGATCCCGAGTAAGCAACCTCCCAAGGCAGAGTTTGTACAGGCAAAATTGCATTTTGGAGGCTACCCCCTTGGTCCATTCCACCTCGCACACTTCGAATTTGGGACCTGGATTCCAAAGGAGATGAGTCTGTCCCTTGTCAGGAGACGACCTAGAAGCAAACGATAAAGACAGCTGCACAGGCCCTTGCACCATATGAAATCATAATCTGCAATGGTAGGATAGGAACAACGCAAAAGGTTGTAGCCGCTCTGGAACCTAAACTCCCCAGAACTAGAACCCCCAGTCTCGCCCGGCGGATCCCAGACCCAATAATCAGTTGGCTGGGATGTATCAATCTCGATCGTGCGAATAACCTCTCCAAGCTCCGCAGTTTGGCGGTAGGACTCAGGACTCCAAGCTCCATTCCTGATGATATGCTGATAAGTCAGACCCCTATCCTCCTCCCTGTGCGTCCAGTCGCCCATAATATCCACCAGGGACTGATGTTCTAACCAAGGATCCAGCCATAGATCAGTCCCAGCACCATCACACAGGATTCTCCTGATAGACGATTTAAGAACAGCTCTGTGGCTCAGGATATGCTTGAAAGTCACAGTGTGATTGTTGTCGATGGCGCATCTCCAAAAGTTGCATTGCTTCACATATCGACACTTCATCCAGTCCATCCAAAGAGACCCCACTTTTATGAACCTCCATGCCAGCTTCAGGACCGAGGCCTCCCGGATCGCCAATAAGGGTCGGAGACCTACTCCACCCTCCCTCCTCGACCTACAGAGCTGCTTCCAGGAGATAGCATGCAGACCCCCCCTCAGATAAAATCAACGCAAAGGCTCTCCACCTTCCTGATCGTAGCTACAGGGATCAAAATAGATTGGAGCCAGAAATGAGCCACAGCCGTGATGACCGATCTCACCAACTCTATCTGCCCCCCAAATGATAGACCCGTCGCTTGCCAACCTTCAACCCTTCGCTGAACATACTCCACAAGACTATGGCAGTCAATGTCTCGAGCATAGTTGACTGGCAGGGGGACTCCGAGGTATTTCACCGAAAGATCACTCTTCTCCACACCCAGAGCTGTGGCACGCTCATCCTTCCGGGGGCAAAGGGAGCTGAAGTAGACCCGGCTCTTCTCTCGATTCATTTGAAGTCCAGTAAAAGCTTCCAGATCTCCCATAATCTCCGAGATCGTGTTCAAACCTTTCATAGAAGGCTTTAGGAATACCAGGAGATCGTCAGCATATATGAGATGAGTGACCGGAGCCCCAACCATCCTGGACAACGGAACAATCCTCCCTCGATGTACTGCTATGTCCATCAAACAGGAGAAGTACTCCATAACAAGCGTGAAAAGGTAAGGAGACAAGGGGTTGTCTTGTCAGAGTCTACGGTTGCTGCGGAAGTACCCATACGAGGAAGCCTGAATGAGGACAGAAAAGGTGGGGGTCGTGATACACTCCCGAATTCTCGTAACCCAACGATCATCGAATCCCATGGCAGTCATCAAGTGGCACAGGAAGTCCCTATTAACCATAACGTAGGCCTTCCTCAGGTCCAGCTTCACGCATGCCTTCTCCCCTCCTGATTTATTGAAGCCCCTCACTATCTCATGCGCACGGAGACTGTGCTCAGCAAACGATCTCCTCTTGATGAAGGCTGCCTGGTTTGGAGAGACTAAGTCCTGCATGATCCTCTCCATACGCCGGCACATAAGGTGCATAATTATTTTGTAAAGATAATTACAACACGCTATAGGCCTAAAGTCCGTCAGCGAAGTCGCCCCCTCTTTCTTTGGCACAAGAGTCAGGAAGGTATGATTCAGCTCCTTCAGCAGCTTTCCCTTTGTGAAAAACTCCTGGACTGCCTCGAGAACCGGGAACTTCAGAATGTCCCAGTGGCGTATGTAGAACCCACTAGTAAATCCGTATGATCCTGGCACTTTGTTGGGATCCGCCGTCTTGATTATAGCCTCCACCTCCTCCATAGTAACCAGGGCAAGAAGTAGGCTATTCCCATATGGGGTCACCAACTTCTTCATAACTACATCTGGAAACGCAGACAGATAATCAGTATGAAAATACAACTCAGAGTAATACATGACTGCCTCTCCTTGGATCTTTGACGCCTCCCCCACCAGCTTTTCCTCTTCATCAAGCAGCTGAGAGATGTTTCTGTGTTGCCAGGTCCGGATGACGTCATAGAAGAGCTTGGAGCAACGGTCCCCATCCTTGAGCCAGGAGCATTTAACGCGCTGAGCCGCACTAATCTCCTGCTGAAGGCGAAGAACGTTGACTTCCCCGATCAGCTCCTTCTTTCTAGTCGCAAGGTCCCCGTTAAGCATGTCAGACTACATGGAGTGCTGAATGTCTCTGAGCTCCTCCTCCTTATCTTCTAGAGAGGTCTTGGATAATCTATTCACCCAATTCCGGATAGCCTTCTTCGTATGTTTCAGCAGGTGCACCATACGGAACTGAGCCGTACCCTCCTGGTGGCAAGAAAGACCCTCAATAATAGCCTCCGAGTAACCCTCTGAAAGGAACCAGCTGTTGTTGTACCGAAAGAGATGCGACCTCCTAGTAGGCCGATCCGTGAAGCCAACCCTGATGGGGGAGTGATCGCTCGTCCCAACAGCCAAACCTTCCGCCAAAGAATTAGGGAAGCGGCGGAACCACTCCCCGTTTCCCAAGGCTCTGTCCAACTGATAAGCAACCCTGTTCCTAGTAGCTTTGTTATGCCATGTCCAGATATGCCCCGAGCGCGACAATCCCTGGAGTCCCGTCTAGAGAAGACATCTCTGGAAGTCGTATAAGATCGGATCTGGAACTAGTCTGTCACCCACCTTCTCTCCTCTGTGGAGTAGGGCATTGAAGTCGCCCATCAAGAGAAGTAGAAGATGCATGGAGTCGACAATGGCAGCTACTCTGAAAATGTCACTCCATAGGGCCTCCCGTCGTCACCTGTCGTTGTGGCCGTACACCGCTCCCAGTAAGAACCGGAAACCACCCTTATTTGTGAAGGAAATGGCAATCAGCTGCTCTGACATCAGGAGCAAATCCCCTCCCCAACTCCTGGAGTTCCATCTGACCCAGATCCTAGCAATGTCACAAAGTGCTAGGTTGTGGAGCTGAACCCAATAAGGGGGGTCCGACGGGCAAGAGTTTTTTCCCCTTTCATCTTGGTCTCCAGTAGAACGAAAATGTCACACTGCTCTCTGCGTAAGACCCCACATATCTTCCTCCATCTGTCTAAGGAGCACGCACCCCTCACGTTCCAGGCGATTACCGCCATTAATTATTGAGAGAGGGGTTCCCCTGAACGTCTCCTGGACCAGTACCCGGGGTGGTACCACGTCCGTCGATGTCATGTCCTCCACCCCAGCAGTAGAGGTATGCTGGTTTGTTGCCTGTGAGAGCACCAGTGCCCATGCCGGGTTATCCGCACATAACGCCTCACCCGTAGCAGAGGGATGTCCCCCTACCCTTGGAGTTCTGTCGCGCAGCGGTCCAGCACTTCTCTTCTTGCTGTAAAATCTCTCCTCAGATGGTCCTTCTCCTCGATGCTCTTTCCCCGAAGCCGCCATACCTCTGGTGACCATGCTCCTTTGTGCCGTGAAGGTGACTATAACCCCAACAAAGTGTGCCGGTTGGGCTGAGATAGTCAGACTCAAACCACTGGCCTCCTCTATCGGCAGGTCTCCTTCCTGCATGATGTCTGCAGCTCTCTCGTCCTCGGAGGTAGTCTCCATTGCCCGTGATGGGCCAGGCTCCTCAGAAGATGCCGAAGGCGGCACCGTCTTTGATCCACTAGTCGGACATGTACTGTCCAGGTGCCCGAAGCAAGCACAATGTGAACAGGACGGGGGGACCCATTCATACTCCACCTTCTGGGTTAGGACCTCTCCAGAAGGAACTTCATACTCTAATAAACTTTGTAACTCATCGTCGGTCCTGATCTCAACGAACATCCGAGCATACATCAGTCGCGATCGAAAGGCTGTAGCATCATCAGCCTTGATCGGTTTGCCCACTAAGTTGGCTAACCTCATCAGCAATGGGATACTCCAAAACTGTACAGGAAACTCCGGAAAGCGTATCCAAACAGGGATGGCATTAAGGACTTCCCTCTCACATCTCAGGTCTGGTGTCCACTCTTTCAAAATGATCAGCCTGCCATCAAACGTCTACGGCCTCCCTTGAAGGATCCTGGTGGCATCTTCTGCTAGCCCAAACTTCACATAATATAAGTCATTTTCTCTAGCAAATATCTCCATGCTTCCTTTAGGCTGCCAGACACACGTCGCATAACCCTCCTTCCCTTTGTCTGCCGCCGACGCCTTGGGGCGCCACCCAACCGATCTTCCACCAGTACTGTTCTTCGTCCGAGCGGGGGCTCCAGAGCCTTGGAGCATCTTCCGCATCCCCGAGCCAACCCCCGAACTTCTGACATAGTTGGTGCGGCCCTTTGGTTGTGGCGTCGCACCCCCCACCGAACCCACGTTTCGACTTCCACGACGTCGCGTAACCGCCGTCCAGCCTCCACCCTCCGATTGTCCCCCTTGGGTTTCGTACATGGATCCATGTTGGAAGACCGGAGACCTCGTTAGGTCTGGAGCCCAACGCTCAGCGCCTACGGGAACCGCCGCCCCCGTCGTTCCCCCGGTCGATGCCGTCTTTGATCCACCCCAGGCGCTGGTTCGAGCGCCGCCATCGACGTAGTGCCGCCTGAGTTTGCAGCAGGTCCGCCCCCAGCCTGACCGCCCCCGACCATCCCACATGTGCCATCAGAGCCCTAGGGCTCATGATCCCCACGCGCGCGCGCGCGACATCCTCTCCCGCGCCACCGCCGGCCCGGGTTCCGCCCGTGGCCGACCCACCCCTCGACGTGCCGCCGCCGGCCGCCCCTGCTGGGCAGCGCCGGGGTCCCTCCCGGTCGCCCGCTGCTCCCCTAGGGTTCTCCATCATATTTTTAAAAATTATATATATATCGGAAAATTGATAAATTTTATTCCAAAATCAACTCATACAATCTTACAATCTTGAACAGTCCACCATCCATTTAGGGTGCCATAGCAGTTATATCAAATTCTATATTATGAAGAATGTCTATGGGGGGTGGTTAGTCCCTTGAAAATGTGACAATTCCGTTCGCTCCAAACATGCCAGACGGAGGCTGCAAGCCGTAATCTGGCAGTCTTGAACCATATCTGTCCCCTTCCTCTGCGGTCTCGTATCCCAGTAATGATGGCTCTAATCTCTTTGTCTGTGTCACATCCTCCTAACGCTCTGCGGTACTGCTCAGTCCAGATATATCAGGACACCTCGCACTCAAAGAACAAGTGTCTCTAAGATTCATTGTCCACTTCACACAGTGGATACTTCGAGTTGGAGACTTGGATCCCAAAGGAGATGAGTCTATCCCTTGTCAGCAGACTACCAAGCAGCAACCGGTAGACACACAACTGCATCTTGCGGGCCATGCCCTTGCACCAAATGAAGTCATAGTCCGTGCTAGTAGGAGATGTACGACGCACAAGGTTGTAGCAACTATTGAACCGGAACTCCCCCGTACCTCCAGTAGCTCCCGACGAATCTCAGGTCCAACTATCTACCGGCTGACTTGGATCAATATCAACCGTGCGGATAGCCTCTTCAAGCTCCAAAGTATGGCGGTATACCTCTGGTCTCCACACTCCATTTCTAATAATATGCTAGCAAGTCAACCCCCTACCAGCCTTCCTGTATGTTCGATCGTCCAGTATATCACTCAAAGATTTACGCTCTAGTCATAGATCCCGCCAGAGGTCAGTCCCAGCTCCATCTCTCATAATCCTCCGGATGGATGATTTGAGAACAGCTCTGTGGCGCAAAATATGTTTGAATGTGACAGAGTAGTTGTTGAGGAGCAGGTCCAGAAGTTGCCCCTCTTCACATACCGACTGTGCATCCATTCAGCCCATAACGATCCGTCTTTGATGAACCTCCATGCCAATATATATATATATATATATATATATATATATATATATATATATATATATATATATATTTTGGAACCAGGTAAAATGTTTCTGGAATCGCTCCCACTGGGATTCGAACTCCTGACCACTCGGACCGCATGCATCTCTCTTTACCACTAGGCTAGAGGTCATCTGCTATATATATATATATATATATATATATATATATATATATATATATATATATATATGTTGGAAAATATTGGAAAAAAAAAATATATATATATATATATATTGGAAAATGGGTAAATTTTATTCCAAAGCAAAGCAATAATCTTATAACATACAATCAGAGTGGGACTCCCACTCTTCAGTTCCCCATAGCATTTACATCAAACTCTATGTTATGGAGAATGCCTACCGGAGGGGTGACCAGCCCCTCAAATATTCGACGGTTTCGTTTTCGCCATATATGCCAAACTGAGGCCGCCAGTCGAACTTTGGCGGTCCGGAACCAGTCCTGCCCTCGACCCCTGCTATCTCGGAGCACAGTGATGATGTCCCCAATTCCTTTGCCCGAATCGCACCCTCCCAATGCTCTACTCTGCTCAGACCAGATCTGCCATGCCAAGGCACACTCGAAGAAAATATGCCCTATAGATTCATTCTCCATACTGCAGAGCACACACTTGGGATCTGGAACCGGCACTTCAAACGAACTCAGACGATCCCTAGTCAAAAGACGGCCCAGTAGAAGCTTGCAGACACAAAGTTACATCTTCCTGGCCAGACCCTTGCACCATACGAACTTGTAGTCAGAGCTCTGAGGAAAAGTGCGACGGATGAGATTGTAGCAGCTCCGGAATTGGAACTCCCCAGTTCCCAGAGTTGCTCTTGTCGGCTCCCAAATCCACCGATCAGCAGGCAAGTCCGGATCAATGGCAAAGTACAAATGATCCCACCCAGCTCCTCAGTAAACCGATAAGACTCCGGCCTCCACTCTCCGTCGCGAATGATACGCCTACACGTCAGTCCACGCTTGTCCTCCTGATGTGTCGGAGCTCCCCTGATGTCCAATAGCGAATGCCGATCTATCCAAGGATCCCTCCAGAGGTCTGTTCCAAACCCATCCTTCATGACCTTCCGGATTGCAGATTTGAGAACCCCCATGTGTCGCAGGACAGTCTTGAAAGTGACTGAGTGATTGTTGTCAGTAGCACACGTCCAAAAATTGTCCTGCTTCACGTATCTGCTGTGCATCCAGTCAGCCCAGAGAGACCACCCCGTTGACGAATCTCCATGCCAGCTTAAGTGTGGATGCCTCCCTAATCTCCAGCAACGGCCTGCGCCCCACACCTCCCTCCTTCCTGGGTCGACAGAGCTGCTCTCAGGAGATCGCATGCATACCCCCCCTCCAAATAAAATCGGCACAGATCCGCTCCACTTTCCTGACAGTGGCAATAGGAAGGAGGATGGATTGCAGCCAGAAATGAGCCACAGCCGAAATCACCGATCTCACCAGCTCAATGCGTCCTCCAAATGACAATCCGGCGGCTTGCCAACCTTCCACTCTCCTCTGGACGTACTCCACCAGACTATGGCAGTCCTGATCCCGTGCATAGTTAATTGTGAGAGGCACTCCTAAATAGCGCACCGGAAGATCACTCCTCTCGATACCTAGCACATCGGCCCGCTCCTCCTTTTGGGGACATAGGGAGCTGATGTACACCCTGCTCTTTTCTCTGTTCATCTGAAGGCCCGAGAGGGAATTCAACTCTCCCATAATCTTCGCAAGCGTCTCCATACCCTCCGTCGATGGTTGGATGAACACCAAGAGATCATCTGCATATATAAGGTGGATAACTGGGGGATCCACCCTCCTAAACAATGGGACCAGCCTCCCACGGTGCACTGCCAGGTCCATCAGACATGTGAAGTATTCCATGACAAGCGTGAACAGGTAGGAGGACAGGGGGTCGCCTTGCCTAAGCCCACGATTGCTCTGGAAGTACCCATAAGGAATGTCCTGGATGAGGACGGAGAAAGTGGGAGTTGTAATGCACTTCCGGACCAATGCAACCCAGTGGTCCTCGAAATCCATGACGGTCATCAGATGACAGAGGAAGTCCCGATTGACCATGTTATACGTCTTCCTCAGGTCCAGTTTCACACATGCTCTCCCCTCCGGGTTTGCTAAAGCCCCTCACCATCTCATGAGCCAGGAGGCTGTGTTCAGCGATCGACCTTCCCTTGATGAACGCAGCCTGATTTGGAGATACCAAGTCCTGCATGATCCCCTCCATCCGTCGGCACATAAGGTGTGTAATTATCTTATAAAGATAATTACAGCACGCTATAGGTCTGAAATCCGCCAATGCCGTCGCTCCCTCCTTCTTTGGCACCAAGGTCAGGAAAGTGTGGTTCAGCTCTTTCAGCAGCTTTCCTTTGGTGAAGAATTCCTGCACCACCTCCAAGAGCTGATACTTCAGAGTGTCCCAGTGGCGTTTGTAGAACCTACTGCTAAAATCATCCGGTCCGGGAGCCTTGTTGGGATCGGCCAACTTGACAACTGATTCTACCTCCTCCAAAGTAACAGGGGCAAGAAGAATGTTATTTCCATACGGAGTCACCAATCTCTTCGTAACAACCTCTGGGAACACAGACAGGTAGTCAGTCTAGAAATATAACTCATAATAGTACCTGACAGCCTCATCCTGGATCTCAGCCGGCGCCCCCACCAGGTTGTCATCCGCATCAAGGAGCTGGGAGATGTGATTCCTATGCTGTCTTGTCCGGATGACATCATAGAAGAACTTGGAGCAACGGTCGCCATCCTTGAGCCAGAAATATTTGGCATGCTGAGCCGTGCTAATCTCCTTCTGCAGCCGCAGGATGTTGACTTCTTCGATCAGCCCCTTCTCTCTTGCCGCCAGGTCCCCATTAAGCATGTCAGATTGCATGTCTTACTGGATAGCCCGCAACTCCTCCTCATCTTCTAAGGTAGACTTGGGCAACCCCTTCACCCAACTACGAAGAGCCTTCTTCGTGACCTTGAGACGACGTACCAAGCGGAACTGGGCCGTCCC
Source organism: Iris pallida (assembly GCA_029216955.1). NCBI lineage: Eukaryota > Viridiplantae > Streptophyta > Magnoliopsida > Asparagales > Iridaceae > Iris > Iris pallida. The sequence continues at coordinate 26,894,355 of JANAVB010018199.1, read as the reverse complement.
CTCCTGACAGCTAGTAAGCCCCTCTAAGACAGCCTCCAGGTAGCCCTCCGAGAGATACGAACTGTTGTTGTACCTGAAAGGGCGGGACTTTCCAGGAGACCGAGAGGTGAAGCCAACCCTGATGGGAGAATGATCGCTCGTCCCAGCGGCCAGTCCCTCAGCCGAAGAATTAGGAAAATGCCGGAACCATTCCCCATTGTCCAGGGCTCGATCGAGTTGGCATGCAACCCTGTTCCGGATTGCTTTGTTATGCCAAGTCCAGATGAAGCCTGAACGCGACAATCCCTGGAGGCCCGCCTAGAGGAGGCATCTCTAGAAATCATATATGATAGTGTCTGGAACTGGGCGACCGCCCACCTTCTCCCCTCGGTGCAGAAGGGCATTGAAGTCCCCGATCATAAGAAGAGGAAGAGACGACGAATCTACAGCAGCGGCAACACGGGAGATGTCGCTCCACAGGGACTCCCGTCTCCTTCTGTCGTTGTGGCTATAAACCGCCCCCAGGAGGAACCGAAAACCACCCTTGTTCGAGAAGGAGATGGCAATCAGCTGCTCCGTCATCAAGATCAAGTCACCATGCCAGCTCTTCGAGTTCCAACGAACCCAAATCCTGGCCATGTCATACAGAGCCAGGATGTGAAGTTGGGCCTAATGAGATGGGGTCCGCCGAGCAAGAGTCTTTTCACCTTTGATCTTAGATTCTAATAGAACATAAATGTCGCACTTCTCTCTTTGAAGAACCCCACATCTCTCTCCACCTCCCTAGCGAACATGCCCCCCTCACATTCCAGGCGATGATAGCCATTAATTAATGAGAGGATGGGTCCCCTGGGAAACACCCGGATCGGCACCTGGGAAATGTGCCACATCCGACGCTAATAGATCCTCCTCCATCCCAGTAGGCAAGGCCTGCTCGGGAGCGACATGAGAGAGCACCAACGTCCAGGCAGGGTTGTCAACACATACCGCCTCCTCTCTGTCAGTAGGATGTCCCCCCTCCCTGGAGGGGCCGTCACTCAGCGGACCAACAGCACGTCGCTTCCTATAGTAAACATGCCCCTCAGTCAATCCGCCACCCCCTCACTCCTCGATCTCCGACGCCACCATGCCTCTGGTAATCATACTACTCTGTCCCGGGCAAGTGGTCAACGTCCCACTCGTGGGAGCTAACTGGGTAGGGACTATAAGGCTCAACCCGCCATCACTCACTGGAAGGGAAACCCCTCCCACCAAGACCTCTCCGCTGTCATCTCTGGAGTCCATGTCATAGGGAGAGTCTGGAGCCTCACTAAAGGGAATAGTAGGCTCCACCTGAGGGCCTACCGCCGAACAAGCACTGGCCAGATGCCCAAAACAGGTACAACATGAACAGGTAGGTGGAACCCATTCGTATTCCACCTTCTGGGTTAGCACCTCTCCAGAAGGAATCTCATATTCCACCATCTTCGGTAACCCCCCCCAGCCCGAATCTCCACAAAAAATCCTGGCATACATCAACCTCGACAGAAGGAATCTCATATTCCACCATCTTCGGTAACCCCCCCCCCCCAGCCCGAATCTCCACAAAAAATCCTGGCATACATCAACCTCGAACGGAAGGCAGTAGCTTTGTCTGCCTTGATCGGGTGCCCACCAAGCTCGCCAGACGCATCAGCAATGGGATAGTCCAGAACCGGACAGGGAACTCAGGGAAGCGAATCCATACAGGGATGGCATTCAGGACTTCCCTCTCACATCTAAGTTCTGGAGTCCATTCCTTCAGAATAATGAGCCTGCCGTCGAACATCCAGGGGCCGCCTTGCAGGATACTTGCGATATCCTCCGCAAGCCCAAACTTTACATAGTAGAAGCCGTTCTCGCGAGCAAAGAACTCCATACTGTCCTTAGGCTGCCAGACTCATGCTGCATAACCCCGGATCAGTCCGTAGAAAGGCTTGTTGCCCAGGACGTATAGGACCAGAGTATTCTCCCAGTAGGCAGTCACCTTCTCTATCTTCTCCGCAGGGAACGAAGCTCGGAAACCCCTCCCTGCCTTAATCGGCGAGACGTACTCCATCGATATGGGACTCTTCGGTCCCACAGATTTGCAGATATCTGCCCAGGACCTTCCAGCCGGACGTGTAGTCGCCCCCTGTGGCCTGAGGACTCCCTCCGGGGGGGAGACCCAGACCCTGACCGCCGAGATCCACCACCTTGCTCTTTCCCTTATCCGCCGCGGTCGCCTTGGGCCACCAGCCTACCGATCTCCCAGCAGACGCCACAGGGCCACGAGCCGAAAGCCTCGCCCCTGACCCGCCCTGTCGTCTGTCAGCAGGGTGGCGATCCCTAATATGGCCCTGTCCTCATCCTACCTTTCCACCGGTCTTCGCCACGCGATGACGCGTAACCGTCGTCCATCCTCCTCCCTCCATCTGGCCCCCCTGAGATCCAGATCTTGCTCCAAATTCGAAATTCGGAGCGTTGGAGACACCCCGCAGGATCCGATCCCCGTCCGATCCCCTTGTCAGATCTACCGTCAACGATCTCGTCGCTTCCGCCCCCCCCCCCCCCACCCCCACCGTCGGGAGGGGAGGGCGCCGCCGCCAGCCAAAGATCCGAGGGGTCCGTCCGACCCCCCTCCCCCAAGCGATCTCGCCCCCCCCCCCCCCCACCGCCTGTGGGGGTGCTGCCGCCGTCCGTCGAACCGGGGGGTCCACCCGACCCCCCCCACAGATGATCCCCCCCCTCCCCCCCCACCGCCTGGGGGGTCGCCGCCGTCGTCCACAGAACGGGGGGGTCCGCCCGACCCTCCCACAGTCGATCCCCCCTCCCCCTGGGGGGCGCCGCCGCCGATCTGGGGGGGCGTCCCGGCCCCCCCCTTCTTTCCGGGCTTCCTCCCCCCGCCGGCGAGGGGGTCTGGCGGCCGCGGGGGAGGAACCCTAGCCGTTCGGTCCTCCGCTCGGTCGTCCGCTCCCGATTTCATACTTTTCTATATATATATATATATATATATATATATATATATATATAACCAATTTTTCAATAAAAACTTGGTTCCGGTGTCAAAAACAAATGCAATTAGGGTCATGACGGTTATAAATTTGAAGTTTATTTACATAATTCAATCCTAACAGGAATCGTCGACGGCCATAGGGATGTCACGCCAGGTTCGAGTAGTGCTACCCGAACACGTACCCTCTCTTCTTTTTCTTTTCTTTTTTCATTTCCTTACTTTTTTCTGTTGAAGCCTATACTCGAACCCATGTCCTCCCATTTATCCTACACCAGCCCCAACCATTGGGCCACCCCCATATATTTGTTAGTCCTATTAGTTGAAGTTTTGAACTTTCTCTATATCTATAAACTTTGGTAAAAATTATTGGGTTAGACTTTTAATAGATTATATATATATATATATATATATATATATATATATATATAATTTATTTATTGGAAAAAGGGTAAATTTTATTCCAAAGGAAAAGCCATAATCTTACAACATACAATCAGAGTGGGACTCCCACTCATCACTCATCAATTCTCCATAGTATTTACATCAAACTCGATGTTTTGGAAAATGCCTACCGGAGGGGTGACCAGTCCCTCGAAAATCCGACGGTTTCGCTCCCGCCATACATGCCAAACTGAAGCAGCCAGTCGCACTCTGGCGGTCCGGAACCAGTCCTGCCCTCGACTCCTGCTATCACGGATCATCGTGATGATGTCCCCAATTCCTTTCCCGGAGACGCACACTTCTAATACTCGACTCTGCTCCGACCAGATCTGTCATGCCAAAGTGCACTCGAAGAACATATGCTTTATAGATTCAGGCTCCAAACAGCAAAGCACGCACTTGGGATCCGGAACCGGCACTCCAAACGAACTCAGGCGATCCCTAGTCAAGAGTCGGCCCAGAAGAAGCTTGTAAACACACAACTGCATCTTCCTGGCCAGACCCTTGCACCAAACGAACTCGTAGCCCGAACTCAGAGGAAAAGTGTGCCGGATAAGGTTGTAGCAGCTTCGGAATTGGAACTCACCAGTTCCCGAGGATGCTCCAGTCGGCTCCCAAATCCACCGATCAGCAGACAAAGCCGGATCAATGACTGTAGAAGTAATGATCCTACCCAGCTCCTCAGTGAACCGATAAGATTCCGGCCTCCACTCTCCATTTCGTATGATGCGGCTACATGTCAGACCACGCCTGTCCTCCTGATGAGTCGAGGCACCCCTGATGTCCAAAAGCGAACGCCGATCTATCCAAGGGTCCCGCCAGAGGTCCGTACCCGACCCATCCTTCATGACCTTTCGGATAGCAGACTTGAGAACCCCCCTGTGTCTCAGGACAGTCTTGAACGTGACTGAATGGTTGTTGTCGGTAGAACACTTCCAAAAGTTGCCCTGCTTCACGTATCTGTTGTGCATCCAGTCCGCCCAAAGAGACCCCCGCTGATGAATCTCCAGGCCAGCTTAAGCGCGGAAGCCTCCCTAATCTCCAGCAACGGCCTGAGTCCCACTCCTCCCTCCTTCCTGGGACGACAGAGCTGCTCCCAGGAGATTGCATGCATACCCCCCTCCAAATGAAATCGGCACAGAGCCGCTCCACTTTTCGAATAGTGGCCACAGGAAGGAGGATGGACTGCAGCCAGAAATGAGCCACAGCCGAAATCACCGATCTGACCAGCTCAATGCGTCCGCCAAATGACAGGCCGGCAGCTTGCCAACCTTCTACTCTCCTCTGGACATACTTCACCAGACTATGGCAGTCCTGATCCCGCGCATAGTTGACTGTAAGAGGCACTCCTAAGTAACGCACCGGAAGATCACTCCTCGCGATACCCAGCACATCGGCCCGCTCCTCCTTCCGGAGACACAGGGAGCTGAAGTAGACCCTACTCTTATCAATGTTCATCTGGAGACCCGAAAAGGACTTCAAATCTTCCATAATAGCCGCAAGCGTCTGCAACCCCTCCGTCGAAGGCTGGATGAAGACCAGAAGATCATCTGCATAAATAAGGTGGGTGACTGGGGGATACACCCTCCGAAACAAAGGGACCAGCCGTCCACGGTGCACTGCCAGATCCATCAAGCACGTGAAATACTCCATAACAAGCGTGAATAGGTAAGGGGACAATGGGTCACCTTTCCTAAGCCCACGGTTGCTCTGGAAGTACCCATAAGGAACGCCCTGTATGAGAACAGAGAAAGTAGGAGACGTGATGCACTCCCGGATCAACGCAACCCAGTGTTCTGCGAAACCTATGGCGGACATCAGATGGCAGAGGAAGTCACGATTGACCATGTCATACGCCTTCCTCAGGTCCAGTTTAACACAAGCTTTCTTCCATCCGGACCTGCTAAATCTCCTCACCATCTCATGTGCCAGGAGACTGTGCTCTGCGATCGACCTCCCCTTGATGAACGCAGCCTGATTCGGGGATACCAAGTCCTGCATGACCCCCTCCATCTGCTGGCACATAAGGTGTGTAATTATCTTATAAAGGTAATTACAACACGCAATAGGTCTGAAATCCGCCAATACTATCGCTCCCTCCTTCCTTGGCACCAGAGTCAGGAAAGTGTGATTCAGCTCTTTCAGGAGCTTCCCTTTGGTGAAGAATTCCTGCACCACCTCCACGACCTGATGTTTCAGAATGTCCCAATGGCGTTTGAAGAAACCACTGCTGAAGCCATCTGGACCCGGAGCCTTGTTGGGATCCGCCGCCTTGACAATAGATTCCACCTCCTCCAATGTAACAGGGGCAAGAAGAATGCTGTTCCCATACGGAGTCACTAATCTATTCGTAACAACCTCTGGGAACACGGACAGGTAGTCAGTCTGGAAATATAACTCAGAATAATACCTGACAGCCTCGTCCTGGATCTCAGCCGGCGTCCCCACCACGTTGCCATCCGCATCAAGAAGCTGGGAGATGTGATTCCTATTCTGTCTTGTCCGGATAACACCAACTGATTTCTTTGCACCAGTAGCGAAGATGAGTACCGTCAGGACCCTGATTTCTTTGGCAGCAAATGGTGGATGAAAGCTACACCAACTGGATATGAAGAATGCATTTCTTCATGAGAATCTAGTGGAGGAGATGTACATGGAAATACTAGCAGGATTCTGCACCGATAAGACAGTGGACAAGGTCTGCAGGTTGAAGAAGTCCCTCTATGGACTGAAGCAGTCTCCTCGAACGTGGTTTGATAGATTCAGGAGGACGATGATGGGGATGGGATATCGGCAGATCAATGCTGATTATACCGTGTTCTTCCATCGGAGTGGAGGCCACATCACCATGCTTGTGGTGTATGTGGACGATATGATTATCACAGGAGATGGTGAGCAGGAGATTGTCCGACTCAAGGGAAAGCTTGGCAAGGAGTTCGAGGTGAAGGACCTTAGCCTTCTTCGGTACTTTCTTGGGATTGAGATTGCTCGAGAAGCAGAGGAGATTGTTCTTCGCTAGACCTTCTCACAGAGACAGGAATGTTGGGATGCAAACCTGCAGCGACGTCGATCAATCAGATGTTCAAGCTGGGTGCTGAGGCTGGAGAACTAGTTGACTGGAACAGATACCAGAGACTAGTGGGCAAGTTGATCTATTTGAGCCACGTACGTCCTGATATCTGCTTTGTAGTGAGTGTGGTGAGCCGCTACATGTATGACCCAAGGATATGACGCAGTGTACCAGATTCTGAGATAATTGAAGGGTGCCTCCGGAAAGCGGCTGATATTCAGGAAGAATGATCATGTGAGCATCGAGGACTACTGTGACTCTGACTGGGCTAGCTGTGCTGATGACAGGAGGTCTACCTCGGGCTATTGCATATTTGTATGAGGCAACTTGGTCTCTTGGAGGAGTAAGAAGCAGTCATTGGTGGCCAGATCGACAGCTGAAGCAGAGTACAGAGCTATAGCCTTGGGAGTTGCAGAGCTGCTATGGCTGAAGAGTATGCTGGTGGAGCTGAAACTGGATCAAGGAGCCAAGATGAAGCTGTGGTGTGACAACCAGTCAGCCATCAGTATCGCCAACAATCCAGTGCGGCATGACATGACCAAACACATCGAGATCGATAGGTTCTTCATCAAGGAGAAGTTGGACAGTGGACTACTGGAGCTAGGCCACGTTCCAACCAAGGATCAGGTAGCAGACAGTCTGACCAAGGGACTTAGCTCTGTAAACATGATTAGAGGATGTGACAAGATGGGCTTAGTGAATATCTTTCGCCCATCTTGAGGAAGAGTGTTGGTATTAGAATATATTAGGGGGATTTTATGTAAGATGGAGGGTTGTAAGGCTATATATATAGCCAAGAAATTATCAATAAAGAGAATTACTCCTAAATATTCAACAGTAACACTATCATGCCATATGTGCACTGGTTGGAAATTATCTAACATATCTGTTACTTTCTGTCATATTATCCCTAGTGAAACCTGTGTGTAGCTAGGCTAATTACACCTAGCAGAAATCACCATTCAACCATACATGATCGTACATTGGTAAGAGTTATATTTTTCCATGATATTTTGTATCGAATCTTAGTCAAACACCTAGCGCAAAATCAAGGGATTCCCTGTGCAGTTTATCCAAAACATAAACCAAAAGCGAGTCAGTAAATTGAAGTCAAACATACTACATATTTCAAGGTACTGAGAACGGACTTTTGGCTAAAAGATTTTATCAGCAATGGGATAATCATATCTAGCATTTATTTTTCATTGATGTTAATGGCTTATTCTACTTCAGTTATAGGACACTGACATAGTGAGAATCTGATTGCAGAATTTTTTGCAATTGTTGTACTAATTTATTTTGGATAGCTAAGTGCTTAAGAAAACAGTTTTATTTTATAATTTCTTTTAGCTGATTCTATGTTGCACGGATACTCCTTGGGAGGACTGTATATGTGCCCGTATGCGTATCTGACACGTATTGGATAGGATACTTCCCTGATACCCCTGTTAGATATGGCCTGCCCAAAAACATATTTAGACTCTTTGTAGGTTATTTTGGTATGCCAAATATAATTGAGATATGAGAAAGTAACATTTTTTATAATGAATCCTTTCTAGAACTTTTTGGAACCTAGTTAGTATCCAAAATATGCTCAAGTATAAATGTTTAAAATATAATGTATAGAAGTTGTATATATATATATATATATATATATATATATATATATAACCGTATCCATGTCGTACATGTATCCTAATTTTTCTAAAAATGTCGTATTGCAAATCAATATCGTACCAGTTTCCGAATCCATGTCCGTGTCCATGCAACCTAAGCGTTATTGCCTATTTTTGGGGTTTGGAAATCAGTTGTTAATTGAGATCCCTTTGTTACACAGGTAAGCAGTGGGGATAGAGGGACTCGTGCCAAAACAGCTCTTATTACTATGGGTGCTTCTGTATTCAGGTAATAATATGTTTTGTTCTATGAGTTTTTATTACAATAGAATGGATTACCTCTAACCAAATTGTTAAAATCCCTGCCATTTTAGAGTAACTCGAAAGTATTGGTGAGGGTTGAGGGTTGGATATTTATTTATTCAACTTGCTCCTACTGGTCAAACATCCAATATTATGGGTTTAGAGTAGGATTGATGCAGCAGTATTATTCTTTCATAAAATATGCTTAAAGTACACATGAGACTGAATCTGGGTGGCTTAAATACCATGTTCAAGTCTCTCCAGTACACCAAAACTTAGTAGTATCGGTGATGGATGAGGGCTATATTATTTATACATTATTCAACATAAATAAGTCATCTAGTCATCTACTTGAAGAAATACTGGAGGGAAACCCTTAATAGATATTTAATCTACAGAAAACCTCAGGATATGATGCAGCTCACATAGAGTTCAAAGATACTTTTGACTGAGTGACTATATTTCTAGACAGCTACTTTTATTCATCTTATATGAATATAAAAACAGACTGGATCATTTCCATTTACAAAGGAAGCCAATGAACCATATCTAACATTCAAAACCTACTTCATTCTTTTCAAATTCATTTCAGCTACTTTTATTCATCTTATATGAATATAAAAACAGACTGGATCATTTCCATTTACAAAGGAAGCTAATGAACCATATCTAACATTCAAACCTCCTTCATTCTTTTCAAATTCATTTCAGCTACTTTTATTCATCTTATATGAATATAAAAACAGACTGGATCATTTCCATTTACAAAGGAAGCTAATGAACCATATCTAACATTCAAAACCTATTCTTTTCAATTTCATTTGAGGTTTCATCCTTCAGTCCTGCATATAGATTTTTTATCATTTAGAACTAACTACTAACATATGTTCTGTACCATCTGTTTATTGCAGTGGGATTACACTCACAAAGCTTGTAGGAGTTATTGTCCTTCGCTTCGCACGATCAGAGATTTTTGTGGTCTCTGTTATATTCCAGATGTCCCATTCTTTGATTTTACTACATATCATATTTATCACAATTGTGTGCTCAAGTTAGTGTTATTGATTCTCTCTTTTTTGCCTTTTCAGGTTTATTATTTTCAGATGTATCTAGCCCTTGTCCTACTTGGGTTCCTGCATGGACTTGTGCTTCTTCCGGTAAGTTACGACTATGAATGCCTCATTCTTGGATATGTTCTGTCCTTGCTTACCAAATAGGGATACAAAGTGGGTAGGAAGCGGGACATAGGCATGGTATAGAAACTAAGGGGAGACGAAAAATTTTGTGAAAAATAAGACAAACGTCAAGGAAATAATGATAAATTTTGACAAATTTTGTAGGCTGTACTTGGTTACAGTATAGGAAATGGTTGAGACTGTTTTAGGCTGTACTTGGTTTGAAAGAAAGTGAAGGAAAGGAAAATAGGTTTAGCATGTTTGGTTAGAAGGAAAAAGAAAATAAAAGAGACATAAAGGAAACCAACTATTGTGGAGTGTCCATGCTTAGAATATAGTCAAAGTATTGTATGATTTTGTTATGTCCTAGTGTATTTCTGAGTGTGTCGTGTTCGATACAACGTGAGGCGGACATGGACATGGCACTGATTCGGAGTGTCCATGCTTAGAATATAGTCAAACTATTGTATGATTTTGTCATGTCCTAGTGTATTTCAGAGTGTCGTGTTTGATACAACATGAGTTGGACATGGCACCAATTTTCGGAGTGTCAATGCTTAGAATATAATCAAAGTATTGTATTCCAATTAACTAGTATTTTAGAAATTTGATTAAGTGTGCCACTAGTCCGCATAATCACCATGAGTTGGACATGGCACCAATTTTTGGGGTGTCAATGCTTAGAATATAATCAAAGTATTGTATTCCAATTAACTAGTATTTTAGAAATTTGATTAAGTGTGCCACTAGTCCGCATAATCACCCAATTAACGTGGTGTTGGTTAAACATAATTCTTCAAGTGGGTGCATAATTGTAAGGGCTAATTAGAGTTTAGACCCTGGATTTTATACCAGCTTAGAGTTTAAGCCCTGAAATGCCCAATTGAAAATTTTAGACCCTAAATTTCCATTATTTGTTTCATTTTCCCGTTATACCCTCCCTACTCTATATATATGAAGGTTTCATTGTTAAGCATAGGAGGGAGGGTATAATGGAAAAATTGAAACTAATATTAAAAATCCAGGGTGATTCTAATTGGACAAGTCAGGATTTAAACTCTAAGCTGGTATAAAATCCAGGATCTAAACTCTAATTAGTCCTAATTGTAATTAGTCCGAGCATGATCTCATTAATCAGCACTAGCAATGGAGAATCACCAAGCCTAATAACTTGCATATATATATTTGCAATTAATTACTACGGTATTCATTTCATAGCTTCAATTTACTTCAACTACTGATGGACATTTTTAAACCGACATACATATAATGCAGATGTACAAGATAGAAAAACTGTTGTGGAACTGTTCTGGTTTTATGTAACACCATTACTCCACTTGATAAAAATAGTTTTTTCCCACTCGTAGTGAGAAAAGTATTAATTTGAGTGTTTATGCTGGAAGCTTTTTGGAAGTCCTGTTGTCGCCTGTCGTTGGTATTCCCAGGAAACTAAGTGCTTGCAGAACTAATCTTTCGGTTACTGTGAAATGATCTGTTGTTAGTGAAAACTTTTAATATAATCAGTCTAAATGCATGCAGGTGGTGTTGAGCATATGCGGTCCTCCTTCGAGATATGTATTGGTAGAAGGACATGGGCATGAGCCACCAATTTCGACTGAGAGTTAACTGCTTTAGAAGTTTCTTTTTCTTTTTTTCTTTTTTTTTTATATATCGGAAAGTTATGTTGGTTATTTTTGCTGTATAGATAGGGTAGGTTAGAGGATCAGATATATTCCTGTAGTGTGAATGCTTCAAGACCTTTGTATTTTATTCAAAATTATCAGTCTGTAGTAAATGTATATGGATTCGACTTTTCTTTTATCAAAATAAACTAGATTATATCTTAGCATAGAGCCTAAATATCGTTAGGCTATGGTTTATGTGTTTGTTAGCTCCAATTCGCAAGACAACACATCTGTGTCTCCTAATATCGATGACGAAAATATGTCACCTGAGCATGCTAACCTTCCAAGTGAGTAGAAATAATTGTATGTATGGTTCTAATAAACCAGAATTATTAGATGAAATGTTATTTAACATTTCTTGTGGGAACTAAAATTTTGAAAGTAGAGAATGTTGAGATGGGCCAATGTATGGTGAAAAAGTCTAGATTGTATCACTGGTCTTCAGTTGTTAAAAGGGAATATCAGTTGGTTGTTACTGCAACGCAACAATCAAATGTAAAAGGGGTTTGCTTACTTGTTAGTAGTGCCGTTGAAACATTCTTGAGCATGGAAACTTTGTCGGTTCTAAGAAAAAAATGGAGGAGAGTAAAATGGAAGAGAAATTAACTTTCCCTTCACTTGTTTGGATAACCAAAAAGTAGGGAAAGAATTTTTTTAAAAATATGGTTTTGTTTATTTATGAAGAAAGATACAATTACCATTTAGTCCTTGATTTTTTCAAATCATAATTAATACTTACTTTATTGGAGGGTAGTTGGGTAATTTTTCTCACAATCCCCTCAATCCTCTTCATTTTTCTTCCACTTTTGGGAGAAATTTTTTTGAGTGGGGTCAACCTGAATTTTTCTTCTACATTCCTCTCCCTCATTTTTCCTCCCCTTCTCAAACAAACACTACTTTTATTTTTCCTTCCACTTTTCCCTCAACATTTTCTTTCCCCTCATTTTCCACTCTTCCCAAACAATACCCAAGTGTAAAACTTCCATTTTATCCCGACAGCTTATTTTTTGACACTGCAAAAATATCAAGAAACACTCATTATTGACAGGTAAGAGCCATCAAGCATAGTCTTTTCTTTTTTGACATGAAGGAACAATCTAAGAAAATATATAGTCTTTTCTCGACTATTTGGGATGTCATGAAAGATGATAGTTCTTATATATTATTTAGATGTATTTTGACAATTCTATCATAATGAAATGGACAAAAGTAATACAAATTATTTGTTTATAAATGTATCAATGGCAGATACAAAGTTGAATGCATACAAACAATAATTGTCTTGTTTAACAAATGCATCAAGGGATATTGAAAGTTATGAAAACTAAAACTACAACAAGAGATCTCTACATTGGACATCATATAGATGTTAATGTAGAATATTGCATCAGGCTCCTACAATGGTCTCGCCGAAATACAAGAACCTCCTTTTTCACCCTCTTCACCGTTTCATGTAGCACCTCTCTCTCAGCAACATGCATATGGACATCATCTCCACAATTCCTTCACTGTTTCCAACAGCTAATAGATATAAAAGAGAGCAAACATCAAAAGAAATCTTAATGTCAATATAATAGGACCATCAATTTGAAAATGTAGTATGATATGAGAAACCCCAAAAGGAAAAAAAATCTAACATAGAGTTCTTGCACCTACCTGTACGTTGATAGGTATATTCATGTATTGAAGTGAAAAGGGATGGAAAGGAAATCAAGTCCTTGGCATTTTCTTTCCTTTGGAAAATTATAATTTTCATTGATTTTTTTTTTTTAATGTTTGGAAATGTCAAGTAATTTGGAAAGGAAAATGAATACTTCTAGGTGGAAAAGTGATTGATCCCTTACTTGGATGAATGTAATCATTTTCTCCTCTAATTTTTCTTCCATTGGGAATCACTTTTCTTTTCTTTTCAATTCTTGCACCAAAACATAGGAAAGTAATTATTTTTCTTTTCCAACCACATGATTTCGTGAATTAAACGTGACCTAAAAGTAGAAGGTGCATACAAATACAATAATAATGATCTTGCTCCAGACAGAGACAGGAAAAAGTGGCTCCAATATCCCTTAGAGTGTTATTCGGTCCGGGCCGGGCCGGCCCGCGGCCCAGAAAATTCGGGCTCGCCGGGCTTGGGCCGGGCCCAGCCCGGACCGGACGTGAAGGCGGTTCGGGCCTGGGCCGGGCTGATTTGACCGCGGGCCGGTCCGGGCCTGGGCCGGGTACCGGGCTAACCGGCCCACCCTACACCATGAAATATCCCTATGGCAACACTGTAAGCCAATCCAGGAAAGAAAACCTGCTCATAAGAGAGAATGTTACTGAAAAAGGAATTATTTTAGGTAAGAGCAGCAAGTTGTATGGTTTCCATGTTACAACTAAAGTAGTTTATTCATAATCAGCTTCACTGAAAATGCTCCTTAATCAAATAGAATAAAGAAAAAATTTGAGTGGCATCCCACTTTTTTTATCCTAATTCAAGGTGCACCCCACACAATTACAACAATGTAAGGTACTTTCCACTTTTGACGGAAATCGTCCTCCACTGACGGTCAACTGCTTTGACCAATTTTTTTTACGAGAATACCCTCGTCTTCTTCCCCGTGTCCCCCCCCCCTGGCTGCCTTCCTCCCCACCGTCGACGTGCCTCAACCCAACCACCCACCCCCCCACCCATCACCACCTTCACCATCACCACCACCTTCACCAACACAACCAACCCCCCCCCAGCGTCCTGCCGCCCACGACGCCGTCCCCCTCCCCCGCTTTCTCCCCCCGTCCCGCTGCCCCACGGCGTCGCCCCCCTCACCACCACCAACCCCACCGAGGTGGGGTGGGGGGGCAGCCATCGGCGCGAACAGCGACGGCGACAGCAGCTGACAGCGGCAACGGCGGGGGCGGCATGCGCTTCAAGGTGCGGGTGCAGCGGCAGCAGCTCGAGCTTGACGAGGGAGGTGAGGGCGACGATCTCCGGCGGAAGACGGTCGGAGGGTGGGGGGCGACAGCGAGGGGGGTGGAGAGCAACGGCGGGATACGTGTGCGGAAAAGAAGACAACATACAGAGAATATTTTTGGGGAAGAAGACAACATACAGAGGGTATTTTTGTCCAAATTTTTTGGTCAAATGAGTTGACCGTCGATGTTGGACGGAATCCGTCAAAAGTGAAGAGTGAATTACATTATGGTAAAGTACTGGAGTGCATCTTAAATTTGGATAATTAAAGTGGAGTGGCACTCAAATTTTCTAAGAGAGCTCCTGCACTTGCTAAGAAATATGAAATTAGAATTGTCTAATCAATCAATGGTCATGTAAATATCAGAAAGTTACTTGGCCTACTTCCATGTAGCAAGAGTAAACTCCTGCATGTACTTGCTAAAAACGGGTGACTAGAGGCTTTTGGACTCGATAACAATTGAGTCAAACGCAGGAAAACAGTACTCACACACTTGATGAGGATATATTTTGGTTTTTTCTAAGGGCACCACCCTTTTGCTAGGGGCTAGCCCAAAATAGTTCAAGAATATTACAAGTTTGCCATCAAAAAATTTTGCTAGGGACTAGCCCAAGCAAACCTATAAATACCAATTTTTCTTTTCATTTTCTCTCTCCTTCTTCTCTTTTCTTTTCTCCCTCAACTATTTTCTTCTCTCCTTCTCTTAGGTCAAAGAATTAAAACCCTAATTTTTTTCTTTTCTCCCTATATTTTTGGCAAATTGTTCTCTCCCTCAACTCTAGGTCATTGACTTCTCCAATTTTTTGGTAAGTCATCGAACTAAAATATGTTTCATGTTTTAAACAAGAATTTCACATATAAAAGTTGAATTATGTGTTAAATGTAAAAAATATTGAACATGGATCAACCGGGATCATCAAACGTTCCCGCCACGTCCGAAGAACACGTTCCCGCAACGTCCGAAGACAACTTTGATGCATCGGAAGCCCTCTTGGTAACTACATTTGAACTTGTCATCGGATTAAAATTCGTGCTGTGACACAGAGGACTGCCAACACTCTGGCAGTCCAGATCATAGACTAGGACTGCCAGAGTGGTGGCAGTCCTTCACAGAAGAAGGACTGCCAGGACCCTGGCAGTCCTACAAATATGTAGGACTGTCAGGGTCCTGGCATGTGAAGGACTGCCACCACTCTGGCAGTCCTAGTCTATGATACCTGAATGCAGAGTTTTAGTCAGTAAAGGTGTTTGAAATTTATGAACACCAATTGCTGTACAAAAGACGGTCTTGCTATTAACACAATTTACTATTTATGGACACCAATCTTATGTACGGTCCTAATCTATGAAACCTATTTGCTTTAGGATGTTGTCTAATTGTACTAACCTTTAAGTTTTATTGTAGGACTTGAGATCTTCCGATTTTACAGTACCGGCTCCAATTGCAGTCAATGTAGCCCATTTATTCTGGACCGATCTATGTTTTGAATCAAGCGAGGGTGCGGTACATTGGTGTCGAGAAGTCGGACGAGAAAACAACATTGTTCTAGTGATATCCAGATCGACCCGAAATCGACCGGGACGACAAACTGTGGTGGTGGGCTGTGAAAGAGGTGGTGTGTTCAGAACGCACAAGAAAAACACAGTTATCCAAAGTAAAGTTCCAAGAAGAAATGTTGGAACGAGGAAATGTGGTTGTCCATTCACGATACATATTAGAAACGAAGAAGAAGGAAAATGGACAGTAGAAGTGAAGAATGGAACCCACAACCATGAGATTGCCGAGACATTATTGGGTCATCCGTATGTCGGACGGTTGAATAATACGGAGAAGACTTACCTGCTGACCACTACGACGTCGAAATCAACTAAGTATAGATATATTTACAGTCTGACATATTGTATATGGAGGACCACTTTTGTATACAGTGAAATATGAAGTCCAGTAATATATATGGAGTAAATTTTGAGTTATATGTGTTTGATTTTGCCTACATGTGTTATATGTGCCTACCTGTGTTATATGTGCCTACCTGTGTACTATATGTGCCACCTGTGTTATATGTGTTTACCTGTGCCTACCTGTGTTATATGTGCCTACCTTGTTATATGTACCTACCTGTGTGTTATCTGTGTTATATGAGTGTTCACTGTCACATCGTTTCAGTTTGAGAAACTCTGTCACAAAGTATCAGTATCAGGACTGCCACACCCATGGCAGTCCTACACTGAAGTAGGACTGCCAGGGTGATGGCAGTCCTACATAAAACTTGTTGTTAGTTAGGACTGCAAGCACCCTGGCAGTCCTAGTTCAGTGTAGGACTGCCATGGGTGTGGCAGTCCTAACTGTAATACTCTGTGATGATTTTCATGTGTGAATCAAATCATCACAGAGATTCATAGTTAGGACTGCCACACCCATGGCAGTCCTACACTGAAGTAGGACTGCCAGGGTCCTGGCAGTCCTAACTAAAACTTGCTGTAACAGCAAGTTTTAGTTAGGACTGCCAGGACCCTGGCAGTCCTACTTCAGTGTAGGACTGCCATGGGTGTGGCAGTCCTAACTATGAATCTCTGTGATAAATTTATGTGTGAATCAAATTCATACAGAGTTAAGAAGTTAGGACTTCCACACCCATGGCAGTCCTACACTGAAGTAGGACTGCCAGCACCCTGGCAGTCCTACTTCAGTGTAGGACTGCCATGGGTGTGGCAGTCCTAACTATGAATCTCTGTGTGATGATTTGATTGTGTGAATCAAATTCACACAGAGTTAAGAAGTTAGGACTGCCACACCCATGGCAGTCCTACACTGAAGTAGGACTGCCAGGGTGCTGGCAGTCCTAACTAAAACTTGTTATTACAGCAAGTTTTAGTTAGGACTGCCAGCTCCCTGGCAGTCCTACTTCAGTGTAGGACTGCCATGGGTGTGGCAATCCTAACTATGAATCTCTGTGTGATGATTTGATTATGTGAATCAAATTGCCACAGAGTTAAGATT
The DNA here is from genome assembly GCA_029216955.1 of Iris pallida. Lineage (NCBI taxonomy): Eukaryota > Viridiplantae > Streptophyta > Magnoliopsida > Asparagales > Iridaceae > Iris > Iris pallida. The sequence continues at coordinate 26,877,121 of JANAVB010018199.1, read as the reverse complement.
CATCACAAAAAAATAATTTATCACAAGTCCTGATACAGATACTCTGTACATTAAAAAGAACAATTTATCACAAGTACATAAACAACAATAACTCTTCACAACTTAAGATTCATCACAAAAACTCAATAATCCAACTACAATAAAATCATCACAACTACAATAATTCATCACAACTACTTAGTCCCGAACATTCCACATCCAAATTAAGTTTCAAACAAGCAAAATATCCACAATAATTCATCAAATGTACGTAACTATTCCACATCCAACTTAAGTTTGAAACATGAAAAATATCGAAATCCATCTACATATCATGCCGGGCCTTTGAACGAGACTCCCTATTGTTCATGAAGGGGAAGTCGACCACGTCGTCGATGCGATCAAGCTCATTGGCGACCGCGACACAAGTCTCACTTTGGCAACCTCTCCGGAGTGTCTGCACCAATTCCTTCACCCTTTGAGGCTGAAAATAAAAGTATAAATGAATTAAGTCTACAAACATGGAATCTCAGTCTTATTACAAATACGGAACTCACCATTCTCACCAACCCAGCATACAAGGCATTTTTGGAAGGAAGAGCTCCAACTGCTCCGACGGCCACGGGACCCGGGTTGGTAGGGTTCGACAACTTAGGATGTCCGACCCCCAGGAAGTACTGCATGTAGTCCTCGCTGCAGTCGGCCATCTCGGTGACCGGTTGTCTTTCAGATTCCCGAAGTACATGTTGTTGACACTCCGAGTAAAAGTCGGTCACCCAGTCGAATTCTGCCGGTTTGTAACTTAAAGGTTGGGTTCCGCGCGGAGGCTCCAACAGCCGTAGTGTACGCTTCGGCACAGTTTGCACGAAGCCAAACTGACGAAGTACTCTATCGGGCATGTACGGCTCCGTGATTTCATAGCATGTGATCATGCCATGAAATAAAAAAACTGGTTGGATCTCACGATTCAGCTCACGTAAATTCCGGTATGGATTCCAAAAAATCTGTAGAAAAACAGTTAACAACAAAACAAAATCAACATAAAAATGTTAGTCAAAAATTAGTACATCTTCTGGCACCAAACTGTCTAATACTTCACGAATGGAAGCCAGTGTTTGCCAATTTTTGGTTTCCAGCTGGGATGGCCTCCATCGACACACTCTAGGAAGGTGTTCAAGATACTCTGGATTTTCGTCAGCCCGTCTAAGCATCGGAAAGTGCTCGTATTTCCATGCCTATTCAATTTATAAATGAATAGTAAAAATTAAAATAACAAATTTAAGTATACAAGATTAAATTGTTAGAAATTTTCTTACATGTAGCCGAGTCTGACAGCCGGCCATTGTCTTAGTCCCGACACGGGATGCGATGCCGAGCTCGCGGTAAAGATTGGCCAGGATACCGCTTCCCCAGGATATATCGATGAAGTCATCCACTTCAGATAAGTTTAGCATATACCGAACATGTATCGACGTTCCGGACTTGTCCGGAATGCCGACTGTTCCTAGGACGAACAACATATACGCACGAGCCACCGCGTCGACCGTATCATCGTCATCGTCATCCACCTCCATATCCATGAACTGGTCCACCAGAAATGATAGAGGAATTCCGTACGACTTCTTGAAGCCTGGTAGAGTTGTAAAACTCGTAGCCGGAACTCCAAGGTGAGTTGAGACGAACTTGACGATCTTCTCATACCATTTCACGGATTTCTCATTCGTGTAATGTTCTTTGGTCATTACGCGCCCGATCACTGGCAGCTCCAATATCTGGTAGACGTCGTCAAGTGTAATGGTCATCTCCCCTGCTGGGAGATGAAATGTGTTGGTCTCCGGGTGCCATCTCTCCACAAAGGCGGATATGAGGGGACTATCCATTATCCGGTAGGCATTTTATGCCAAATTGTGCAAGCCGCTCGGTATAATTTTGCTCCGGATGGCCTCCGATAAGCTTGCAAACTGGCAGGACACGGTTTTCTTCCCGTGACTCACAGCCCTAAGGATACGATATGTCCTCTGTATATCGAACAACAAAAAACATATCAACTATGAAATACATATATAGTATACTAAACTGGTAGCTTACAAACGTCATGTACATACCGGGTTCTTCCATATTTTATACGCAATGTGGCTCTCAAAAGAAACCAACATTGAGCAACCGGGCAGACGGACAGGCGGCTCAGAAGGACCGGCCTCCTCAGAAGGACCGACCTTCTCAGAAGGACCGACCTCCTCAAATGGAGCAGAACCGTCTTGACGTGATAGGATTCGGGCAATTGGCACGTCGTCGTCGTCGGAAGGAGGCGTAGGAGTAGTAGCTCGTTGCTTCGACCGAGCTTGACGTGCCGGTGGCGATGTCCGAGACCGAGCTTCGGGTGCTGGTTCGATAATTGTTATCGGACGCTCGAGAGGACGTTCCGCACGTTCCTTCCGCTTTGACGCGGTGGGCCGTATTCTTTTGTTAGCGGCCGGTAGACTGCATGACAACATACACTTATTAAGTAATAGAAACAGCATGCACTTACCCAACTCCCATATGTCATAACATTAGGACTGTCAGGCATGTGGCAGTCCTAATGAAAATTAGGACTGCTACAGTCCTGGCAGTCCTCTTTCACAAGAGGACTGCCAGGACTGTGGCAGTCCTAATTTTTATTAGGACAGTCACATGCCTGGCAGTCCTACTGTCGTGAACCCGAACTCCCACAACGACATCCTACTTTGTCGTGTTCTAGGGTTAGGGTTTCAACATAAATTTTGGGTTTCTTATGTTCAAAAATTAGGGAAGAGAACGTGCAAGAGATTATAAACCTATTTTACCAAAACTTTTTCAAGAATTAAACAAATTCTAGGGTTTCGAATATAATGTAAAAAAATCTCAAAGAAATTAGGGAAGAACGTACCTGGATTCCGGTTGCTTTGACTTGCGTGTCATCTCTTCGAGAATCTTCGTGGAGGGCTTGAGAAATTAGGGTTTAGGAGAGAAAGAAATTAGGGTTTAGGAGAGGGAGAGGGAGAGAGCTTTTTCTTTTCTTCTTGAGGAGAGAGAGTGAAGAATAGAAATGAGAGTAAAATTTTTGGTTTGGGGGGTTGGGCTGTCCCCTAGCAAGTTTTGGGTGCCCCCTAGCAATTTTTCCACATTCATGGGCTGCCCCCAAGTAAGGGCTGCCCCCAAGCATTTTTGGTTGTGCCCATAGAAAAAACCTATATTTTACCACTGGCAGCAATTGTCCTGTAGGAGTGTCATGTCAACATGAAGTATTAAGAAAACATATTAAATGATATAATAACAACAATAGAGAAGAAGTTCTTAAAGCTAAGCACATACAGAACTGTCGACAAATGAGGGAAATCAATCATTACCTAGAATAGTGCAAAAACAACCGAGAAGAAACTCATGGAAACACACTACAAAATTACTTCAACATAGTGAAGGAAGTGAGTGACGATATCTATTAGCGATGGTTAGCGACGTCCTGTAGATGTTAGCGACGTCGATGATACAAGCTAGCGACGATCCGATAACTATTAGCGATGTACTCTTACGTTGTTGGACGTCGAAGAACGTCGCTAGATGTTGCTAAACTGCAAAAAAATAGAAAAAAAATATAAAACAGTTTGTTTCCAACCAAAATCTGCCTATAGTTATGAAATTACAATTTATAAAGAAGTAGACCTGAAACAACCCTCCATTGAATTCCATGGTTCGTCGACCCCTTTAGTGAACACTCAACACTGGTAAAAGCATATAGAGTTATAATAAAGTAAATACATAAAGTTTCTAGCATATCACGTCACATCAAATATTGTCCAATAAAGATCCAAGAATGAGCCGGCACATAACATCACATACTGTCACTAAAGTTATAAAATAAATACATGAAGACCCAAGAATGGGCCAGCACACAAACAACGAAACACAATCTTTCCAATGAAGGACTACGACAGATCAGGAGGAGGAGCACCACCACGCATTTGAGATGGAAGGAACTTATACTGCTCATGTGAAAACGTCACCGATGATAATGGAGGAGACAATGTAATCAATGGAGTTGCTGTCGATATTGGCGGACCAGGAGGACGTATCTCCTCCAATGCTAGCAGTCGAGATTGCATAAATCTATGGCAGATGGCAGTCTCGTACTGCTCTGAGCCAATGCATCATGTATCCTCAAAAGTTGATCGTCCATGTCCACGTGCATCCCCTACAGCGCTGTAACGCTACGATATATCCTCTCGTTCATCTCCGTGCGCTGCTCTCGAGTATATCAAATCGTGCGGTGAGCGTCACATCGTCCGTCTGCGCCTGGAACTGGGGTTGCTCCGCAGTCCTCCTCAGCATCTCGTCACGTAGATCAGCAATCTGGCGGATAACGTTCTCCTCAACGATCGGGCCAACTCCTGTGAGGGCTGTGGAGAATGCACACTAGCAGAGGGGCCCTAGATGACTGCGTCACAACAAAGGCGACGTAGGATCCTGTACCGTAGTATGTATAACCCCTCTGAAAACCATCAACGGAGGTCATCTAGAGCTCGTTCACCAATAGAGATGGAGAGGGCTGTGAGGAAGTACCAGTCCCCCTCCTTTACAGGTGCACTAGCAGTTGTCCGCTCATGTAGCCTAAGATACTCGTCCTAGAAAAGTACGATAAGCATACTTCTTACTATCCAATCGTCGTAGTTGCTAATGTCTAAGGTACTTATTACTTGTAACACCCTGTTTTCTGAAATTAGGAATTTTTGAAAATTTATTATTTTTATTATTTATTAATGGTATTTTAGTCATGGTATGATTTTTGGTGATTATTAGTGTGATTTAAACCATTACTAAAGTCATGCTAAGTCATGACTTATGACTTGTGATTTTGGTTAGAATAACTTAGTGTAAACCCTAGTTTCTCTAACCTAGAAGTTGCCATGACCATGAGGACTTGACCATAGGCTTAGAATATCATTTTAGTGGTTTTTAGCCTAAAGGGTATTTTGGTAATTTTCTAGGATTTAATTGGAATTAATTGATTTTATGAGTTTTTACTATTCATTGATTTTGGTTAGTGTCATGAGAGCCTTTAACCTAATCTACCCTAATCCATAGGTTAGTCCCTAACCTAGAAATGATAAAGGAATGGTTGGTTGCATAAGTCAAAGTATGGCTTAATATCTAGATATTTCATGTTAGATATTTACATTAGATATTTTATTTAGATATTTTACATAAAGTTATGTAGAATGAATCCTAGCCATAGGATAGCTTTGAAACTTGTTGGAGAGCCCACAACCATTGATCCTAACCCTAAACCAACCCCCATGGCCGGCCAAGCATGCCCTCCCCCCCATATGAACACCCCCATCTTCACAAAGAGCCTCATTTTCAATGTATTGAAAACCCATTTTTTCCCTCAACTTCATAAAGCCATAACTTCTTCATTCCTTCACCAAATTGAGCACCGTTTGTTGCGTTGGAACCCCCTACACTTGAGGATGCTAAAGGAGGCTTAGTAGCAAGGTTGCACAAGGATTTGGACACCCCAAAGTGAAGAGGAAACCCCCCTAGAAGGTTGATTTTCATGATTTTGCACATATAGGTAAAGTGTTCTAAACCCTATCAAAATAGTGATTTCTCTTCATGGTTGCATGCATTAGGATACCATGGTCATGTGGGTCAAGTTTGGTAGGATTTTTATGTGGTTTGGTGTCCGTATCGGACACGTATCTATGTTTGAAACTAGGTGTTTGGTGAAATGCCACATAGAACATTTTGTTAATGTTTTTCAAAACAAAATTGATATTTGGGTAGCCCTAGATCCCTAGGTCACTTTTCCACTTGACTGAGCACAAAACAGGACACGTTTCGTGTCCAAATTGGACACGAAATCACTGATTTCAGCACACACTAACACACTGTAAACACTGTGCACACTGTAAACACGTGGGTGTTTGACACTTTGTATTGTGTCCACACGTGTCGTGGACACAATACAGACACATGGACACACACCTAGACCCTAGGCCTACCCCCTGACACGAGCACGTGGCCCCACGTGCCACGTGTGAAGTACACGAACCCCCGACACTTGTGCACGAGGCACTGCGTAGCTCCCCTGCTACCAGACCCCTCGTGTGGACACGACACGACACGTGGACACGTGCCACTTGGCACAGACCTAGGGGCAGTGTCTGATAAGACACCCCTAAAGTCTTGTGTCACGACGTGTCGTGTCGAGGGAGAAAATCCACTCGCACGGGTCGTACACTGGCATAGCACACGCGTTCAGACCTCTCTGATACGCACGTAGAACTCGGACACGCGGACACTTGGACACGAATCAGGTTAGTGGACACCTAGTAGACCCCTAGGCGAACTTTCCCCCACGAGCACGAGACACATGGACACGTGTGTCATGTCCTAGAGTGAACTGCACGCGTGCACGACGCTGTGCACGCGTGGGTGTATCAGAAATTTACCCGAGCCATGTTTTTGGGTGTTTGGACAAGTGAAAATGTGTCGTAGTGTCGTGTCAGTGTCCTAGGACACTAGGGTATGTTGTGGGACACGATTACCAACCCATAGTTGCGAGCCATAGCTCGGTTTAGTGCACGAATTTGGGTTTACCTATGATCGAGTAAACAGTGTTTTAATTTCCAGATTTTTGGGTTTATTCCTGTTTGCAAAATCGAATTTTAAAACCAAATTTGATATGTTTAATACATTGTATATATGTATTTTAGTGTATATTCAGGTAGTATATATGTGTGTGTGTGTAGGTGAGGTTTGAGAGAAAATGGTTGAGTGTAGGTGTAGTTGTGTGTGTACATATTTATGTATGTATGTATCCTGTGTGTGTGTGTTTGGGGTGAGTGTGGTTCCAGGTTCTGAAACCCCCCCCTGTCTGTGATTCACAGTCTCTCTCTCCCACTCTCTCTCTCCCACTCTCTCTCTATTTCACTCTCTCTCTCTTTCCTCTCTCTATATATGATTATATATATATATAGGTTTTGTTTATATATATATATATATGTATATATATACATATATGATATATATATTATATTAGATATATACATAGTGTTATTTTATATATATATATATGTGGGGTTGGGTATTATAAATAGTGTATTCCCATAATGGTATATACTTAGGCCTATATATATATATATATATATATATATATATATATATATATATATATATATATATATATATATATATATATATATATATGTATAACCTTTAGTTATAGGTTTATGTGAAAACTAGACTATGGCCTATGGCCAGGATCACTAGCCTATGGTTGGGGCTAGCCCATGTTGACCCTTGTTGACTAAGGGTTGACCAAAGTCAACCTTAGGTCAAAAGTGACCTAGTTAACCTAGAAATGACTAGGAATGACCTAAAACAACTAGTTTGACTAGTTTGACTAAAACCCTAACTAGTTGACTAGTGTTGACCTAGCTTGACTAGATAATTGACCATTGTTGACCAAAGTCAACTATGGGTCAACTATGACCAAATTGACCTAGAAATGGCTTGGATGAACATAGAAGGACTTGTTGACTAAGATTTGACTAAACCCTAGGCTATTAACTAGTTGGGTTAGGTTTGACCTATATATAAGTATATTATTGTGACTTGGGTTTTGTGGAAGACCTATGTAGATTAAGATATGTATGGGGCTAAGTTAGATACTTAGAGTTGAGTCATGACTTGAGATTGGAATATGGGATTAGCTTGAATATAGGATTAAGGTTGGTATTATATATATATATGTATTTATATGTGGTATACTTGTATAGGTATTGGTTATACCTTAACCTTGTGATGTAGTACCTTAGATAGTCTAGATTGACCTAGCTTGACCATATTGACTAGTATTTGACTAGTCTGACCATTGATTGACTAAACCCTAGATAACTTAACTAGTTTGACCCTATTTGACCTTGTTTGACTTTATTTGACTTAGTTTGATTTCCTGTAACCTAGTATGACTTCCTGTGACCTAGTTTGACTATTAGAGTTTACCAAGAGTTGACTTTTGACCAGATTGACCTAGAATCATGTAGTATGCATTGTATACTTTATTTTTACTATTGTGGATACATTGTGACTTGTATTGCTCTGATTAGGAGCCAGACACCTCTCCTCAGACAGTATATCCTCTTCAGACATTCAGTTATCAGGCGAGTACATTCTCTGACCGTTTCATACTTGTTCAGGCTTTACTTCTCGCTCTAGATTACTTTACTTGTTGCTTTTACGTTGGTAACACGGATTGGTACGATATGGATCTTTACATGAGATGTTATCCCCCTCGGGAGCATCGGGTACTTCATGTTATGTGTGTTTCACTATCATCATGTACTCCTATGCTTCCATTATTCATGTGCACTCATGTGATCATGTACTCTCATGTTTACTGAGCTCTCATGTATACTATCATGTGCACCCTTTCATGGGCCCCATGTGATATCATGTACAATAACGTAACCTGTATAGATCCTTGTGTATTGATTGGGGTACGGGGGAGTAGAAGTGGTCATGTGAATAATTCCAAAGTAGTGTAATCATGTGCAAACTCAGTAGTGTAATCATGTGCAAATTCTAGCCATTCACATGCCTATCTTGTGCTCTACATCACTAGTCACTTACAGTTCTCTATATACAGTAGATATTTCATTACAGCTATCTCTTTTACAGCGTATATTTCCTTTCAGCAGTTCATGTATCTTACTCTATTGCCTGTATCGTATTTCCTAACCTGATATGAACTGCGTGAGATATATTGTGCTCGTTTCTGTCCTGATTGGACCTGTTGAAAATATTACAGAGGATGAGGATGAGGCCCTGGTGTCTGCCTATTATGGAGCAGGACTAGATGATACTTATGTTGTGGACCCTCAGCAGGTTCCACCTACAGCTGAGGAGGATGTTCCAGTAGTCTAGACCAGTTTAGTCTAGGCAGTCTTTCTATATTTACATTTTGTCTCATATTCTGTGTTGTATTTTGAGATGTGGAGATGTATAGACTCTTAGACTTTTGTATTATGAGTTGACAGTTCTGGATATTATGTTGTACTAGACACTTAGACCTTTTCATCTATGCTATGGTTCTCCTTGAGTTACTATCTATCTATCTGTTCTTCATTCTTCTACCTTAGATGTGATTGAGACAGCATATTGTTATATCACCTTCATTCGGAGAGTATATACTGTACAGGTACTTTTATATTGTTAGATGATTGACCTAGGACAGCGTTCTACCGCCGATACTGCGGCGTAGGCTGGGCGTTGTTACGTTCTCGTACCCTGACAGTGGGTGCGGGTCGTGACACGTTTTTAGTGGTGGCCCATACAGGTCGAGTTTATGTAGTGGTATTCGAACTAGAGTATCACTACAGCCTGCGATAGGATTAGAGGAATAGGCTTAGAGAGAATGGATACTCAATCACTGCTAGGATACTTTGAGAGATTCCTGGGATGACCCTTGAGAATCTCATTGAAATTACGATTTAAACTCCTTTTCCCTTGATTGAATTTGATTTTGAAGGATTCACTGTAGAACTTTGAATCCTGGTATTAGTTGATGATTTTGAAATTTTTGTAGTTGTTGATTTTAATTTCTTAGAGTTAGATTAATATCTTTTATTTTTTTTTGGGTACTCAATCACAATTATGAGAAAACTCTTATTTGTTTCTTGCTATCTAATCCTCTTGCTAATTGCTTCTCATTAAAATGAACTGTCCTCTCTATTTTGCACCTGGCTTAAACTCTTTCTACCAAACTATATGACTGTATCCCAAACCTGACTTACTCGACATTTCCCTCAAATAAAGACTTATTGAGACCTTCTAACCTTGACCCTTGATTGGTCGAACCCTAACTATATTCATCTAGTAGCCTATCTATCCCTAGGACTGTGTTCCTAAATTATTTACTGAATTCCTGATTAATTTTATTTCATGGGTTAAATTGATCCTCTTCAATTTTTGCATCAATTTGTCACGTCTCGAACTACCACTTTCTATTCTAGATCATTGGACGTCCTTTACCGTGACTTAGATATTCAGAATATAATACTAGCTGTTACCTTCTAACGAACTTCACATGTAAGACCTAGACTAGCCTACCTTCATGTAGGTATTCCATGTCCCACTAAAACCCGTCTCCTTGTACTCTATTTTCTTGATATGATTTTCTGGTCAAATGGCTAAACTATAACCTCTACCCTGATACTAAATTCGTTCTTATTTCAATTAGAGATCCACCTTGGCTCAATTATTTCGACCTGGCATGTGATGGTGTTCTGCTTGAACCCTCAAATACTTAACCTCGTACCGTATCTTGATTGCTTGACCCGATTGGTTAAGGATCTTGGACTATGTATCTTCTTTTATCATTTCCACCCTTACTTATATCTTATGCTATAAATTTATCCTTAAGTTTTACAAGCTTATCCTTTCGAGCTTGATCATGATATATTTTATTGGGTGTACACCCACTAACATATTGTCTAATCAGAACCGGCGCATGATGGTCTGATCAACCTATTGCGTTTTGGTTCGCTTTTCGTATATTAATCTACGTGGATGGAGATATAATTTAACTTGCCCTAAAATCTTATCCGCAACAGCCTTGACAATTCTCCTTGAAATTATTTTTATCGTCTATGAACCTCGTATTCATATCCAGTTAAATTAAAATTTATCATGACCTGGATTTTCATCATTGGATGCTCGTACTTGATTTCATTGATTTTTCATCTTGTCCAAATCCCAGTTTATCTTGAAATTGATCAACTTAGATCGTGTCAAGACTAAAATCTATTTGTGATTGTTGTACCTAAATTTTCAATTTTCTTTTTATGGAAGGGTAACTTTAATGATTTCTCACTTGTTAAATGACCTATTTTCATATAGGATGGTAGACGACCCTATAGCCTTGATGATTGTTGTTTTCTTATCTTCCCAATTAGGACACTTTAGATTGCTTGTACGTTTTCATACCATAGGACAGTATTGATCTAGAATGACTGGTACACCTAGATGAGACCACATATTGTTCTATTTAACCTGTCCCCCTGGTACCACTATTTCATCACGATTTTGGTTCAAATTAGGCCATAGACCCTTCCCACTCTAAATTATGATCACCGTAGACACATTACCGTGACTTTTAAATTTGGGGCACAAGATTAGTTGTTTTCCCAAAACTGACTTCACATACCTGACCTAGACATGACATACTACACCCATGACCTTAGTGTCCCACTCAGGCATACCATTGTGTGCTTCATTTTCTTAGTACGATTTTCCTGACCCGAGGCTCCATCCTGATTTACCCCATGGAGTTATTTTTCTTTTTTTCGATTTGAATTAAAACACCTTATGACCTAAAACTGTGAGCCAATTTTTGGACATGACCCAGTATAGGTCTACTACCCATATTTTGCTTGTTGACCTTGTATGTTGCCTAGGTAGTGGCTTCGTCCTTGATTGTTGGAGGTTTGACCTAGAAGGAGTACGACCATCTAAATTTCGAGGACGAAATTATTTTAAGGTGGGTAGACTTGTAACACCCTGTTTTCTGAAATTAGGAATTTTTGAAAATTTATTATTTTTATTATTTATTAATGGTATTTTAGTCATGGTATGATTTTTGGTGATTATTAGTGTGATTTAAACCATTACTAAAGTCATGCTAAGTCATGACTTATGACTTGTGATTTTGGTTAGAATAACTTAGTGTAAACCCTAGTTTCTCTAACCTAGAAGTTGCCATGACCATGAGGACTTGACCATAGGCTTAGAATATCATTTTAGTGGTTTTTAGCCTAAAGGGTATTTTGGTAATTTTCTAGGATTTAATTGGAATTAATTGATTTTATGAGTTTTTACTATTCATTGATTTTGGTTAGTGTCATGAGAGCCTTTAACCTAATCTACCCTAATCCATAGGTTAGTCCCTAACCTAGAAATGATAAAGGAATGGTTGGTTGCATAAGTCAAAGTATGGCTTAATATCTAGATATTTCATGTTAGATATTTACATTAGATATTTTATTTAGATATTTTACATAAAGTTATGTAGAATGAATCCTAGCCATAGGATAGCTTTGAAACTTGTTGGAGAGCCCACAACCATTGATCCTAACCCTAAACCAACCCCCATGGCCGGCCAAGCATGCCCCCCCCCCTATATGAACACCCCCATCTTCACAAAGAGCCTCATTTTCAATGCATTGAAAACCCATTTTTTCCCTCAACTTCACAAAGCCATAACTTCTTCATTCCTTCACCAAATTGAGCACCGTTTGTTGCGTTGGAACCCCCTACACTTGAGGATGCTAAAGGAGGCTTAGTAGCAAGGTTGCACAAGGATTTGGACACCCCAAAGTGAAGAGGAAACCCCCCCTAGAAGGTTGATTTTCATGATTTTGCACATATAGGTAAAGTGTTCTAAACCCTATCAAAATAGTGATTTCTCTTCATGGTTGCATGCATTAGGATACCATGGTCATGTGGGTCAAGTTTGGTAGGATTTTTATGTGGTTTGGTGTCCGTATCGGACACGTATCTATGTTTGAAACTAGGTGTTTGGTGAAATGCCACATAGAACATTTTGTTAATGTTTTTCAAAACAAAATTGATATTTGGGTAGCCCTAGATCCCTAGGTCACTTTTCCACTTGACTGAGCACAAAACAGGACACGTTTCGTGTCCAAATTGGACACGAAATCACTGATTTCAGCACACACTAACACACTGTAAACACTGTGCACACTGTAAACACGTGGGTGTTTGACACTTTGTATTGTGTCCACACGTGTCGTGGACACAATACAGACACATGGACACACACCTAGACCCTAGGCCTACCCCCTGACACGAGCACGTGGCCCCACGTGCCACGTGTGAAGTACACGAACCCCCGACACTTGTGCACGAGGCACTGCGTAGCTCCCCTGCTACCAGACCCCTCGTGTGGACACGACACGACACGTGGACACGTGCCACTTGGCACAGACCTAGGGGCGGTGTCTGATAAGACACCCCTAAAGTCTTGTGTCACGACGTGTCGTGTCGAGGGAGAAAATTCACTCGTACGGGTCGTACACTGGCACAGCACACGCGTTCAGACCTCTCTGATACGCACGTAGAACTCGGACACGCGGACACTTGGACACGAATCAGGTTAGTGGACACCTAGTAGACCCCTAGGCGAACTTTCCCCCACGAGCACGAGACACATGGACACGTGTGTCGTGTCCTAGAGTGAACTGCACGCGTGCACGACGCTGTGCACGCGTGGGTGTATCAGAAATTTACCCGAGCCATGTTTTTGGGTGTTTGGACAAGTGAAAATGTGTCGTGGTGTCGTGTCAGTGTCCTAGGACACTAGGGTATGTTGTGGGACACGATTACCAACACATAGTTGCGAGCCATAGCTCGGTTTAGTGCACGAATTTGGGTTTACCTATGATCGAGTAAACAGTGTTTTAATTTCCAGATTTTTGGGTTTATTCCTGTTTGCAAAATCGAATTTTAAAACCAAATTTGATATGTTTAATACATTGTATATATGTATTTTAGTGTATATTCAGGTAGTATATATGTGTGTGTGTGTGTAGGTGAGGTTTGAGAGAAAATGGTTGAGTGTAGGTGTAGTTGTGTGTGTACATATTTATGTATGTATGTATCCTGTGTGTGTGTGTTTGGGGTGAGTGTGGTTCCAGGTTCTGAAACCCCCCTGTCTGTGATTCACAGTCTCTCTCTCCCACTCTCTCTCTCCCACTCTCTCTCTATTTCACTCTCTCTCTCTTTCCTCTCTCTATATATATGATTATATATATATAGGTTTTGTTTATATATATATATATGTATATATATACATATATGATATATATATTGTATTAGATATATACATAGTGTTATTTTATATATATATATATATGTGGGGTTGGGTATTATAAATAGTGTATTCCCATAATGGTATATACTTAGGCCTATATATATATATATATATATATATATATATATATATATATATATATATATATATATATATATATATATATATGTATAACCTTTAGTTATAGGTTTATGTGAAAACTAGACTATGGCCTATGGCCAGGATCACTAGCCTATGGTTGGGGCTAGCCCATGTTGACCCTTGTTGACTAAGGGTTGACCAAAGTCAACCTTAGGTCAAAAGTGACCTAGTTAACCTAGAAATGACTAGGAATGACCTAAAACAACTAGTTTGACTAGTTTGACTAAAACCCTAACTAGTTGACTAGTGTTGACCTAGCTTGACTAGATAATTGACCATTGTTGACCAAAGTCAACTATGGGTCAACTATGACCAAATTGACCTAGAAATGGCTTGGATGAACATAGAAGGACTTGTTGACTAAGATTTGACTAAACCCTAGGCTATTAACTAGTTGGGTTAGGTTTGACCTATATATAAGTATATTATTGTGACTTGGGTTTTGTGGAAGACCTATGTAGATTAAGATATGTATGGGGCTAAGTTAGATACTTAGAGTTGAGTCATGACTTGAGATTGGAATATGGGATTAGCTTGAATATAGGATTAAGGTTGGTATTATATATATATATATGTATTTATATGTGGTATACTTGTATAGGTATTGGTTATACCTTAACCTTGTGATGTAGTACCTTAGATAGTCTAGATTGACCTAGCTTGACCATATTGACTAGTATTTGACTAGTCTGACCATTGATTGACTAAACCCTAGATAACTTAACTAGTTTGACCCTATTTGACCTTGTTTGACTTTATTTGACTTAGTTTGATTTCCTGTAACCTAGTATGACTTCCTGTGACCTAGTTTGACTATTAGAGTTTACCAAGAGTTGACTTTTGACCAGATTGACCTAGAATCATGTAGTATGCATTGTATACTTTATTTTTACTATTGTGGATACATTGTGACTTGTATTGCTCTGATTAGGAGCCAGACACCTCTCCTCAGACAGTATATCCTCTTCAGACATTCAGTTATCAGGCGAGTACATTCTCTGACCGTTTCATACTTGTTCAGGCTTTACTTCTCGCTCTAGATTACTTTACTTGTTGCTGTCACGTTGGTAACACGGATTGGTACGATATGGATCTTTACATGAGATGTTATCCCCCTCGGGAGCATCGGGTACTTCATGTTATGTGTGTTTCACTATCATCACGTACTCCTATGCTTCCATTATTCATGTGCACTCATGTGATCATGTACTCTCATGTTTACTGAGCTCTCATGTATACTATCATGTGCACCCTTTCATGGGCCCCATGTGATATCATGTACAATAACGTAACCTGTATAGATCCTTGTGTATTGATTGGGGTACGGGGGAGTAGAAGTGGTCATGTGAATAATTCCAAAGTAGTGTAATCATGTGCAAACTCAGTAGTGTAATCATGTGCAAATTTTAGCCATTCACATGCCTATCTTGTGCTCTACATCACTAGTCACTTACAGTTCTCTATATACAGTAGATATTTCATTACAGCTATCTCTTTTACAGCGTATATTTCCTTTCAGCAGTTCATGTATCTTACTCTATTGCCTGTATCGTATTTCCTAACCTGATATGAACTGCGTGAGATGTATTGTGCTCGTTCCTATCCTGATTGGACCTGTTGAAAATATTACAGAGGATGAGGATGAGGCCCTGGTGTCTACCTATTATGGAGCAGGACTAGATGATACTTATGTTGTGGACCCTCAGCAGGTTCCACCTACAGCTGAGGAGGATGTTCCAGTAGTCTAGATCAGTTTAGTCTAGGCAGTCTTTCTATATTTACATTTTGTCTCATATTCTGTGTTGTATTTTGAGATGTGGAGATGTATAGACTCTTAGACTTTTGTATTATGAGTTGACAGTTCTGGATATTATGTTGTACTAGACACTTAGACCTTTTCATCTATGCTATGGTTCTCCTTGAGTTACTATCTATCTATCTGTTCTTCATTCTTCTACCTTAGATGTGATTGAGACAGCATATTGTTATATCACCTCCATTCGGAGAGTATATACTGTACAGGTACTTTTATATTGTTAGATGATTGACCTAGGACAGCGTTCTACCGCCGATACTGCGGCGTAGGCTGGGCGTTGTTACGTTCTCGTACCCTGACAGTGGGTGCGGGTCGTGACATTACTAACTATATCGATATCTATTTTCATATTTTCTAAGTTATATTAAAGTTAACAAAACATAAAGTAATACTTACATACCTCTGCATGACCCTCTCATCGATGAGGTTTCCGTCCTTCCGATGAGTGGCCAGGAAGACGATTACCATGTTGGCATCCTCACCCCTCTGTACCTGTTAAAAATATTTTGTTTGTTATTAAAATTAAATATTTTATCCTACTTTTATTAAAATAATATATATTTGATAAAATATATGCCAGACGACGGAAATATTTCGTTATGGGAATCGAGGAGGAAAGAAAAGCGATCCCCTTTGAAGTATTCACTTTCTTTTCCAATTTTGTTTTTATTTCCAAACATCAGAAACAAAAATTAATAGGAATTGTAATTTTTTAAAGTAAAAAAAATAATAAGAAATTGATTTTCTTTATATTCCCTTCGTCGAACCAAACTAGGGGCCCGTTTGGTTTGCGGGATTGGACAACGTAATGTAATTGGCATTACGTTGTCAATTTAACTCGGATGTTTGGTTGGACAAAAAAAATTAGATGTAATGTAATCGCGATTACAAGTTTGATTACATTACATCAGTTTCTTCTAAACTCAATTACATCATAAAACCTATGTAATCGCAATTACATTACAACTTAAGCGGAAGGTTGGTATGCTATAATTTGGTCTTTTTGTTCGTTTTTTGGTCCTTTTTTTGTTGTTTTTGTTTGTTTTTGGTCATTTTTGTTCGGTTTGGTCGTTTTTGTTCGTTTTTTTTGTCATTTTTGTTCATTTTTGGTCATTTTATGTTGTTTTTGTTTATTTTTTGTCGTTTTTGGTCGTTTTTGTTCGTTTTTGTTCGTTTTTTGTCCTTTTTGTTCGTTTTTTTGTTGTTTTTGTTTGTTTTTGTCCGTTTTTTTTGTCCTTTTTGTTGTTTTTGCCCGTTTTTTTGTCGTTTTTTTTTCGTTTTTTTGTCATTTTTTTGTTGTTTTTGTCCGGTTTTTGTCGTTTTTGTTCGTTTTTTTTATCATTTTTGTTCGTTTCGTTGTTATTGTTTGTTTTTTGTCGTTTTTGTCATTTTTTTTTGTGTTTTTGGTCCTTTTTTTGTTCGTTTTTTGTCGTTTTTGTTCGTTTTTTTGTAATTTTTGTTCGTTTTTTTTTCATTTTTGTTCGATTTTTTGTCGTTTTTTGTCCTTTTTTTGTTCGTTTTTTGTCGTTTTTGTTCGTTTTTTGTCATTTTTTGTTCGTTTTTGGTTGTTTTTGTTTGTTTTTTTTTGTCGTTTTCGTCTTTTTTTTTGTTGTTTTGTCCTTTTTTGTCGTTTTTGTTCGTTTGTTTGTCATTTTTGCTCGTTTTTCGTTGTTTTTGTTTATTTTTTTGTCGTTTTTGTCCTTTTTTTGTTGTTTTTGGTTTTTTTTGTTCGGTTTTTTGTCGTTTTTGTCCTTTTTTTTGTTCATTTTTTGTTGTTTTTGTTCATTTTTTGTCATTTTTGTTCGTTTTTGGTTGTTTTTTGTTTGTTTTTTTGTCGTTTTTGTCCTTTTTTGTTGTTTTTGTCCTTTTTTGTCGTTTTTTTTTTCATTTTTTGTCATTTTTGTTCGTTTTTGGTTTTTTTTTTTTGTCGTTTTTGTCCTTTTTTTTTGTTCTTTTTGCCCTTTTTTTGTCGTTTTTGTTCATTTTTTACCCTTTTTTTTTATCGTTTTTGGTCAATTTTTTACGTTTTTATCGTTTTTTTGTCTATTTTGCATATTTTTTGCCATTTCTGCATGTTATTTATCGATTTTTGTCGATCTTGTACGTTTTTGACCATTTTTTACGTTTTTATCGTCTTCTATCGTTTTTTGTCGATTTTGCATATTTTATCGCTTTTTTTATCCTTTTTTGCTTTTTTTGGGGTCTTTTTTTCACTTTTTTTTTGGTCGATTATGCTCGTTTTTTTCTTTTTGTTTGTTGTTTTTGTCGTTTTTGTTCCACTTTTTGTCGTTTTTGGATTTTTTTTGCAAGTTTTTTAATCTTTTTGTCGTTTTTTGCTCGTTTTAATTTCCTCTTATTTTTTGTCTTTTTTCGTATTTTCGTTTTTTTGTCATTTCTGTTCCTTTTTATCGTTTTTTATTTTTTTGCTCTTTTTTATCGTTTTTTGTCATTTTTTCTTTTTTGTCATTTTTGTTAATTTTTTGTCCTTTTTTTTGTTTTTGGTCGTTTTTCGTCTTTTTTTCCTTTCATTTATTGTTGTTTTTTGTCAATTTTTTTGTTTGTAGTCATTTTTTTTATCATTATTGGTCATTTTTTATGGTTTTCACATTTTTGATCTTTTTTTTTTTGTCGTTTTTCTTTTTTATCGCTTTTTCAATTTTGGTTTTTTTTTTCCTTCTGTTTTGTTCGTTTGTCATTTTTGGTATTTTTTATTTTTTGTCTTTTTTTTTCGTTTTTTGGTCTTTTTTTTAGCAGAAAACAAACCATTTTCCCCCTTTTTTATTATTTATTTTTATTTTTATTTTCTTTTTTTCTTTTTAAATTTTTGAAATTTTGTATTGTTCAACTTTTTAAATTTTATGTTGTATTTTAAAAAATATTAAATTAAAAATTCAATTACATTACATGGTAAACCAAACACATGAATGCAATTAACATTACATTACATGGTTTGATTACATGTTTCAACCAAACATAGTAATGTAATTGTAATTCCATTACATTACAAACTCAATTACATTACAAACCCAATTCCATTACGATTACGATTACGATTACATTACAATGAACCAAACGCAACCTAGGTCTTATAATTGCCAACGAAAATAGTTGGCGATACCAAAACTTAATTTATATTAACCTTCGCATATATGTTCGTCGTCATAGTCACATCTGTGTAGGTCGGTGTTGTTAGCACCATACTTTCATTTGAGAGGAATCACAAATTGGGAGTAATACAACTTACTTGTTATACTTTTTGTAGCAACACACACGTTTTTTTTTTTTTTTTTTTTCTCTTCGAATTCTAAATCCTAAATCTCGCAGCAGTTGACTGTGGAGATAACAAGAACCAAATGGAAAAGTTTCGAAAAGTATATTTTGTAGGCCTCCCCTTTTTTTCAAATCTAGATATTTTTAAGATTCTAAGATTTAATCTCTAATGCATATTTTATTATATAATTTTTTTTGTAAAAGGTCCACTAATGTACTATTTTAAAATTTTGAACTCCATTAATGGAGATCTGAAACTTCAAAACATGAACATGACATTTAGGACAACGGAGGACTGTCAAAACTTTAGAAGTCAGACAATTTAAAAGGACAACCAAAATTTTGGATGTCCTAGTGGGTTTTGTCTTCAGGACTGCCAATTTGGTTGTCTCAAAGACAGTGGGTTTTGTCTTCAGGACTCAGAGACTTATAAACAGAGGTCAAATGTTAAGGTTTAAGGTTGAGAGTTTGGAATTTTAAATTTTTTTGGTGTTTGCGAACAAAGAAAAAAAAAAGAATAAATGAGATATTTAATGAATAACTTGCGTTGTCAAAAAACAAGAAAAGGATAACTAAGAATAGTTGAAAAGCTAAAAATCTTTATGACATCTCTCTCAAAAATACTACTTCTCCACCAATTTTTTTGGATGATACCATCTTTCTTTATGTGGCATATGACATTTCTACTGACATGGCTGCCTTATGATAGCTGACATGGCAAAATTTGACATTAAAATAATATTAAATTTAATATTAATATTAATATTAGTATTAACATTAACATGTATTAATATTAATATTAATATTGACAATAAAATTAAAATTAAAATTAATATTAACATTAATATTATAATTAGCATTAATGTTAACATTAAATTGAATAATTAATTTTTGGATTTGTTAGTGTCACACAATGGGAGATGGCATCACCCAAAATTTTTGGAAGACAAATAGCATAATTTTACCTCTCCCCTCCACCTCCCTCGCCCCACCCCCTCCCCCACTCACCCAAGAATAAATGAGTTCCTTAATGAATTAATAACTTGCATTGTAAAAAAAAAAATGCTAAGTTTACAACCAAATGAGTTACATAACCATGTACAACCGCCTATATGATAGTTTACAATTTGCTCTCCTCTCCCACTACCCCACATAGAGAGAGGGGACCCAAATGACAACCGTCACATATGCGGTGGCTGTAAATGAGTTGTAAGCCATTTGGTTGTATTTCTAGCATTGCTCGGAAAAAAAAAAAAAACTAAGAATAGTATACATTTGACACGTTTGGTTTTCTAGTACCAGATGCTGTGGAGTTTCTTAAGAGAGTTCAAAAAGTTATGTACAGTAATGTCATGTCTTCCAGGTCTATGAATGTAGTGTTTAAGAGAATTGATTTTGCCATCCAAAAGGGGCTGGCGGCACAGCTTGTTGTCCGCTTGCCATCTATTTTGGTGTGTAATATTTCTCTCTTAACTAATTGAAAGATAAAAGTTAGTTCTCGAATAGTTTCGAAAGTAGAAAAGCGAAAAACATTCATGATATCCCCTCCCTCCCTCTTTCTCCCTCCACTACCAGGCCCTAAGTTCATGGGAATCCAAGACGAGCTCTCGAATGAGACCTCCATACATAATATGAAGAAGAAAAATATTAACTAAAATAAAAGTAACCAAAAAAACTCAGTCCAAATTTGAACTAAAAATCTCTAGGGTTAAGTCTAACATGATAATAACTTACGCCACAACTCTTTTAAGTTAAGAATTGATTATAATATATTTTTATTCTATTCTAGATATATCCATATCAACATCTTTTTAGTCTTTGGATCGTGCATCTGTTCTAGATCAGAACCGTCCCTCCAAAGTGCTGTGCAGGTAAGATCGGCTTACAAAGAAAATGAACCTTCCACTTCGTGTAATGAATCTGAAGAATTAGGTGACAAGGGAAGGGAAGAGACGCGGCTATCATTGTTGTTTTGTTTAATGTATCTATGGCTCGACAGAAATAATTTTTTTAATTTGTAGCAATCAGAAGAGGGGTCTCCTTTCTCTGCCAGCTTACCATTCTTCTCATTCCCCTCAATTGGCTCTCTGCTTACGTAAATTGGGATCTTTTCTCTCATCAACCTGTCCCTCTAACCAAAGTGACACATTAAAAAAAACATATCTTACTTTAGGCTTTAAGAAGAGACTAATTATGTGGAGATCACTAGGCAGTACACAGATACGGCATCGTAACTCTAGTGATGTATAATCTAGAACAATAATTATCCACTTTTGAAATCGTTATTTTTGGGTAAGTGTGGAAATTTCCAATGAAAATTGAAATGAAATCTAGAACTACATGAGAATTGAAATAAATCGACCTAACCAACCAAAAGCACAATAGAAAACACATACGAATTTTTACATGGAGATCCAATGCTGAAGAATTAAAACAAGGTGACTATCAGAGTCCAATCCGGAAACGTTCAGCTACTCGAATAAAAACATACATCAACTCTTCTACAAATTCTCCAACATACCTCTACCATACTAAATAATATTGTCGGAAATCAAACACATCCTACAAGCGCTACGAAACCGTGTCTGAGACGTTGTCGCAACAGAAACTTAGGCCTACCAACCTGGAATAACCAACCCCCGTCAAATGACCATCAAGCACAGATAAGAAGTATATGGCGATGACTATGTCACCTGCACAAATTCTAATCTATATAACTCAGATGAAATTACAAGATTGACAAAAAATGTTGAACCCTTTGTCCTAACAGGTTTAACCCCCTCACCATACTCAAGAAGAAATGACAGAGATTACAACAAAATTACTCACAAATCTGTAATAATTTTTCTAACCGAAGTTGACGACTCCTCGATTAGATCTCCTCATTCCTTCTGTCTTGTATGGCGAAGCCCTAAGAGAAAGTGCAGACTTTTTCTTAGATCTTCTGTGGACGAGTACCTCGAATCTCAACTTTGTGCCTCCACCCTCACTCCATATATATAGGATGAGAAAAACCTATTCTAGGTCATAATAATATTTTCTAAATATGAATCCCTCAAATAAGAATCCTATTACATCTAAAATAGTCCAACACCAATTATGGACATCCAAATTTGTCACGTCCTATTCCCAAAATACACGAAGTTAGGCCACGTGGCAATGGCCAGCTACGTATCCAAGTAGACTCCAGTCCAAATTTGAATACGTAAAGTTGTCCTAGATTGGTGTAACTACCTCTATAATATGTTTATATCTCAATCCACGGACAAAATCATAAAGAATGAAAAATATGAGCACTAGTCTGCAGCCTAATAATCATATTGCCCGAATAGGCTCGAAAGGAATAATATGAGTCTATAAATACTATGCTACTAGGCGATCAAAACAACAGAAAATAAAACATATGAACTACGAAAGAATTAGTACCTGCAAAGAGTACATACATGAAATATAACGGGAGCTCATCAACAATCTAGCGAAGATCTCTGTAGTCGTCCTCGGCTAAATCTGGAGAGAAAACCAGGTTCTCAGCGGGACGCAACAGGGTACATAATATACAGGCCAGATGTACGACAGTAATGAAAGAAAAGATAAAGTATAATAAGACTGATAAAGTGGGTGAATCTAACATAACCAACTAGTATGAAATACAATTTAAAAAAATATCACTCGAACACGCGAGCTGTCATGATGTACTCTGGAGATCTGATACAAAACTCCGGTAACTATGAAAAATCTGTAGTTCCGATAAGGAACTGTGGTAACTATGAATCTTCGAGGCTCTAGGTAAGAGAAAACGGTAAAAATGTGAAAAAGTAGCCCAATCGCATGGTGTATGTTCTTTCCGCCTATGTGACTTCATGAATCGTATACACGAGACGTTCGGCCAGAACCTCTAGCTAGGACAACGAGTCATAATAGAAAAGAATCAGTGCATGTAATCAATGTCATTGTCCTAGAATCAGACTCGGATTTTCGTATATTAAGATTCATGTACGGGAATCCATCAGTAATATATTATCACATGTACATGTCCTAGGGCCAGAGAGTGTACCCCCCAATGAGTTGTTGCGGTAACGCAAGGTGAATATCTAGTATCGATACTCGATGGCACTAACATCCGTCACGTCCCAGTGCCGAAATACGAAGACGGACATGGCATCTATTCCATATAAGGTACGAAGATGTCATATGGCGATCATGGCTGTTGCTAAACTTGGGGGTACATGCCACAATCAAGTCACCTAGGTTCTCCTGGAACAACTATGTCTCAATCATTCAAACAAGAATCAACAATTAATGAACATATAAGATAAAGTAGTAAGGTATCCCCGACGCTTCATCAAAGTGATCATAAGAACTAGCCATACAAGATGCCAGCCAACACCGAGAGTCAATAGTATATAACCATAGTCAGCTGTTGTAATGACCCGCTCCGTCCTAGCGGAACGCCGATTCAAACGGCAAGTGCAACGACTCAAACGAGCCATCGACCCGAAGAGTTGGCATCGACCTGATGAAGAATCGATGCAAGGCTTACATTGGCCCGACAAAATGAATCCAGACTTAGACTTTCAAAGGCACGCTCGGAGTATCGCTCGGCCGATGCGAACATCGCTAAGGTGGGTGGCTCCGATGAACCCGTCTTTGCTTAGCCTAGACACATAACAATACGGACATTATCACGAGAATCGCTAGACGATAACACCGTGCATGCTAATAAATGACTCAACGCACCTAGCTAAGGGAATAATCCCATCTTGTATGCTTGTATAGAATATGGAAAGGAACTTGGAAAATGTGAACTCTCACACTGCGCTCCACGCTCGTGCTAAGGCACAAGCTTACGTTCAAGTCTCTTATGCGTTCAAACAATGAAACAATAAATGGTTTACAACAATAAAACGGGAAGACTATCAACATAGTCGTTTCGAGTAGAGTATAGCAATATTGAAAGACTAGGGGACCGATGGGTCGCCAAGGCGACTCCCGCACTGGAAGTTGCGTAATGCGTGAATGAATGAATCAACGAATGAATGAATGAATGAATACGTGAATGAATCGATGAACGAACGAACAAGTGAAAGAAAGAAAGAAAAGAAAGAATACATGAAAGATAAGAAAGAAAAGAATGGTTAGCGACAGGTGTGACGGGCACGTGCAACGGGGCTCGCTACCCGCGCTGCACGGACGCTAACCTGGTCGATAACGCATTATGGCTAAGGGTTAGCCTACAGCTCGAAGATAGCCGCTAAGTTTAAATGACAAGATAATACGAAATGGTCGTGGACAAACGGTACGGACGATGGGGGGGAATACCGTGGCCGTGTAGTGGAAGGATTCTGCGGCACGGGCGTTGTGTGGAGTAAACCATGGCCGGCCTAGGCGGAATCAAAAGGGGCTTACGGGCTGCCTGGGTACGGGCTTGGGCACCGGGAGACGTAAGTGCAGGGTATTTTAAGAGACTTAACGGGGTGTACCAGCCATCACCCTACGCTAAGTTGAGAAATACCAAGGGAGAATATGTCCAAAATGGCTTGTGAAGCCAGCGACCTATGCATGTAGATTAAGTGGACTGTGCTGGTGGCAATTCACGTGCAAGTCCTTGCATTGAAACAAGTAGTCTAAGTTAACTAAATGAAGTGCCTCCTGAACATGCTTGAAATGTAACATCATGAACATGCTTGAAATGTAACACTCTGAACATGCTGGAAACGTAACACACCAAGTGAATAAAGAGTAATTCATGCAAGATGAGTTAGAGAACGTGCCTACGACATGCTAGGACCCGAGGTAGGGACACGTTCTTGATATTGAAAGTTTATATGGGACACGTTAAGTTATTTCTTATGAATTGTGACTAACTTGGTTTACTTTGGACAGGGAAGGCCGGACGGTAAGTATAGGTAAGTTGTGCATGCATTTCCATGCAGACACTTGAATTTGGCAACACGAGATAGGTTACGAAATATGCCATGAAACTGATCCTAAGGAAAGATTAGAAAGACAATGAATGATAGACGGTGAACAAAAGTAAATGGAACGTGTTCGGTAATGATAGCATTGTGGGCGAGCTAGCCTCCCCACCAGTGCATAACAATGTACTGATAACCCCACAGTCAGCTTGCAGGATACAGGAGACGTCATCGGGTGCGGAGCTTCCCTCGAACGTGCTAAGGCACGGAGCTATCTCTGGAGCCTTGGAGCGTTACAAGGAGCTGAAGCACCATATACAAGACATAATGTATCGGAACATCGCCATGAATCATTCCATCTTGTAAGCCACTTGGCACGCCTTTTATGTTTCAGAGAGAGAGAGAGAGAGCTTGAGAGACTTGTAAACTCGGCCTAGCGCCGCTTGTAAACTTCTTGAATATCAATAAAGAGTTTGAATTCGCTTCTACTTGTGTTTATTTACTTTCTGCTGCAAATGGGGACACTCTGTGCGACTCTGTGGCCTAGCTCAAATCGGCCGTTTCTGGACTTGGCCTTGCACGGGCGCAACCTAGGCCCGTGCGGCATCACGCCTTAGTGAGGACTATCGCTCCTACGATCGCTCCTTGGACTTTATTTCGATTTTCTCAGTTTTGAAACCTCGGTTGGAAACAAATGAAGTGTACTCTCTCTCTCGTTGTGCCTTGGAATATTTCATACAATAAGTCTAAATATTTTTAAAAGCTCGTACGAGTACTCGGTTGGACGGGATCGATAGGCGAAGGCCTTTGCGCCACCACGACGGACTTGAGTTGGAAGGAACCGATGCTAATAGTTAGCAAACGCAGTACATGCTTGAATGAGCTTACGCTGACAGCAAACAAGTACACGAGACCAAAGTATAGTTCGAACGGGATAGCTATGCACACGACCTTTTGGCTAAGTTGTGCCGTGTGTCGCGCACCTCGACTTCTGGAGCAATCGAGTTGCGAGCGATATCAAGTACCGCTCGGTCGGGAACGGAGATACACTTAGAGTGTATATCGATAGGAACGCTATCAAACTAACGCTTAGGCATGCACGAAAGATTGGCTTGGATTTTGAGGATTAGTGCGAACGACTTAGTATGTCGAGGCGACGTGAGCGATTACGCTAGAGATTCGTCGAACGAATCTGAAGGATGTCTTAGCGCATGACGCGAACGTGATTAAGGACTAGATCGCATGGCTTGAATCTGAGTGGTGTATGGATGTCATAGAAATTGTTCGAGCGAGACTAAAGGATTTACGGATCGTACGAGTATGTCGGCAAGCGATGCGATCGCGTAAAGCCTTAGAACGTGTCACGCTTAGTTGGCCGTGGCTTCAAAAGTCCCGAACGAGATGTCGCTGGACAACTTGTCAATGGGCAACGCGAATTAGAAAATGGTTCGAAACGATGAATGAAAATGAATGGTCTTGATCGAGGAAACTTAGAGGATCGCGCATACGATTTCGGATTGATTCAAATGAATTGTGACTTGAGTTTGAACAACGATCTTGAAACTAGCTTGAGGAATAGCAGTTGAACTTGATCTTGAATATTAAATAAAATTATGGAATATCCAACTCGGACAACAGCATCAACGCACGACTCAAAATCGGTTGCAAAGGAAGATCGTCAGGTTACGCATATCGTCGATGGTATTAAGGCGTATCAAAGATCGATATGCGATAACTCGGGGGTACTCTGACTCGGCGAATGACGATCGTGCAAATGTCATTGTTCCGATGGATGCTATACTCGGGATATTGAAATGTATCGAGGAAGAGATAAACTTGGCTCGAGGATTTTCTGGTTGAACGGATGACGGTCGGACTATCGAACTGGATCTTGACTTGGATGGAAATGAAATGTTGGATTTGCTTCGTCGATAACCACAACTTGACGTTCTTGTCTTATGTGAGCGCAACTCCAGCCTCGCGCATGCGTCGCGCCGATTAGGGCGATCACTCTGCGTGAGCGCTGGTATGATGATTCATACAGTGGGGGTGATTGAACTAGCATGGCATGGCAATTTGTATGTTTCGACTTGTGGTTTGACGCGAAGGTAAACTCGAGAATGAATCAGTGTGTTTAATGATTGAACTTGAGGATTGAGTAGGTCCAATCCGCGTATCGAGAATGAATTAGTCTAGACGCAAGCAAGAGTTACGTCCCGATGAGAATGATTATTCCGCGGGAGCATTGCATGGTGATTCATAAACCACCGTGGATAATCGGACTCGCGTGAGATTGGGGCACAATGTATTGTCAAGAGATAGACGACCTCGTGATCGAATACATGAATTGGTTAGAATGGATATGTGAAGTATGTCGATTGGGTGATTTGAATAGATTCGAATATGCACAATGAATACATTGATGCGAATAGGTGATCGTGCTCGATGTTTAGAAATCTGAGTGACGCGAGCTTGGATAGAAAACCCCCGTACTACCGACTTTGGTTTGACCCTAGGATTGGGGTCAGAGTTGGCATTATTGTTGGAGAACTATAATTTCAATCCTGGCATTGACTTAGCCTCGAAAAGAAATAGCCTAGCGGTTAGGCGAGAAGCCCTGTTTCAATTGTTAGCAATCGAAAGATTGATCTTGAGGAATGGCATGGATGGATAGCATGAATCACGAATATAGGAAACCCTGCTCACGAGACTCGACTGACATACATATATTTTAGGGACGTCGGAGTATGTGCACGATGCTGCTCGAGTGAGAATGATGAATTCTCTATCACGCGGTTTGGTGAATGCATGCATTTTGGGGACGCCTGGAATGCGTGCACGATCTAACCAAGTGACACATCGAATTCCAAACGAAACTTGAGGAATGGAAGAGTGTCGAGAACTTGGAATCGTGTTAAAAGAAATGAATGATACTAGTACGAGCGTGGCTCAGAATTGAAGAAACGTATGAGCGGAGTGTGCATGAACGACACCAAGATTGGCCCTAAATAAGTGAATGATATGGAATCGAGATCGTGCAAGTAAAAGTTGGTATAACGAATTGAACCATTGATAGGAAGATGTACACGATAATAGTGCAATACTTGGTCTTGAAATCGGACAAAAATTAGTTAGACTTGGTCGACCCCGCTAAGAAGGAATCATACTGATTTCGTGGACACGAACGCTTGAGAAGCGAATCGGGTCATCCCGATGACCGAGATAAACGAAAGTGAGTTTGCCTTAGCCGACGACCCTCGCATTAGACGAATTTTAACGTGTCTCGTGCGACCATTCCAGTCCCATAACACGTCGAAATAGCAACCGAATCGAAGAAACACGACAATCGAATAAGTGCCATCAACTCTAAATGAATGAAAAACCATTCAATAAAAATCGACCAAAATGTATACAGACACGGGACTTGGAAAGGTATCGAGTATAGTTCGGTGCCATCGAGCGGTAAAGCCATTCGATAGGGATTGTCTAAGAAACACGACGACGCGAGTTAAGGAATGGTAGGATGACTTGCACTCAGGAAGTCTCGAGGACAAGACTTATTTTGAGTGGTGTATTATGTAATGACCCGCTCCGCCCTAGCGGAACGCCGATTCAAATGGCAAGTGCAACGATTCAAACGAGCCGTCGACCCGAAGAGTTGGCATCGACCTGATGAAGAATCAATGCAAGGCTTACATTGGCCCGACAAGATGAATCCAGACTTAGACTTTCAAAGGCGCGCTCGGAGTATCGCTCGACCGATGCGAACATCGCTAAGGTGGGTGGCTCCGATGAACCCGTCTTTGCTTAGCCTAGACACATAACAATACGGACATTATCACGAGAATCGCTAGGCGATAACACCGTGCATGCTAATAAATGACTCAACGCACATAGCTAAGGGAATAATCCCATCTTGTATGCTTGTATAGAATATGGAAAGGAACTTGGAAAATGTGAACTCTCACACTACGCTCCACGCTCGTGCTAAGGCACAAGCTTACGTTCAAGTCCCTTATGCGTTCAAACAATGAAACAATAAATGGTTTACAACAATGAAATGGGAAGACTATCAACATAGTCATTCCGAGTAGAGTATAGCAACATTGAAAGACTATGGGATCGATGGGTCGCCAAGGCGACTCCCACACTGGAAGTTGCGTAATGCATGAATGAATGAATCAACGAATGAATGAATGAATGAATGAATGAATGAATACGTGAATGAATCGATGAACGAACGAACAAGTGAAAGAAAGAAAGAAAAGAAAGAATACATGAAAGATAAGAAAGAAAAGAATGGTTAGCGACAGGTGTGACGGGCACGTGCAACGGGGCTCGCTACCCGCGCTGCACGGACGCCAACCTGGTCGATAACGCATTATGGCTAAGGGTTAGCCTACGGCTCGGAGATAGCCGCTAAGTTTAAATGACAAGATAATACGAAATGGTCGTGGACAAACGGCACGGGCGATAGGGAGAATACCGTGGCCGTGTAGTGGAAGGATTCTGCGGCACGGGTGTTGTGTGGAGTAAACCGTGGCCGGCCTAGGCGAAATCAAAATGGGGCTTACGGACTGCCCGGGTGCGGGCTTGGGCACCGGGAGACGTAAGTGCAGGATATTTCAAAAGACTTAACGGGGTGTACCAGCCATCACCCTACGCTAAGTTAAGAAATACCAAGGGGGAATATGTACAAAATGGCTTGTGAAGCCAACGACCCATGCATGTAGATTAAGTGGACTGTACTGGTGGCAATCCACGTGCAAGTTCTTGCATTGAAACAAGTAGTCTAAGTTAACTAAATGAAGTGCCTCCTGAACATGCTTGAAATGTAACATCGTAAACATGCTTGAAATGTAACACTCTGAACATGCTGGAAACGTAACACACCAAGTGAATAAAGAGTAATTCATGCAAGATGAGTTAGAGAACGTGCCTACAACATGCTAGGACCCGAGGCAGGGACACGCTCTTGATATTGAAAGTTTATATGGGACACGTTAAGTTATTTCTTATGAATTGTAACTAACTTGGTTTACTTTGGACAGGGAAGGCCGGACGGTAAGTATGGGTAAGTTGTGCATGCATTTCTATGCAGACACTTGAATTTGGCAACACGAGATAGGTTACGAAATATGCCATGAAACTGATCCTAAGGCAAGATTAGAAAGACAATAAATGATAGACGGTGCACAAAAGTAAATGGAACGTGTTCGATAATGATAGTATTGTGGGCGAGCTAGCCTCCCCACCATTGCATAACAATGTACTGATAACCCCACAGTCAGCTTGCAGGATGCAGGAGACGTCATCGGGTGCGGAGCTTCCCTCGAACGTGCTAAGGCGCGGAGCTATCTCTGGAGCCTTGGAGCGTTGCAAGGAGCTGAAGCACCATATACAGGACATAATGTATCGGAATATCGCCATGAATCATTCCATCTTGTAAGCCACTTGGCACGTCTTTTATGTTTCAGAGAGAGAGCTTGAGAGACTTGTAAACTCGGCTTAGCGCCGCTTGTAAACTTCTTGAATATCAATAAAGAGTTTGAATTCTCTTCTACTTGTGTTCATTTACTTTCCGCTGCAAATGGGGACACTTTGTGCGACTCTGTGGCCTAGCTCAAATCGGCCGTTTCTGGACTTGGCCTTGCACGGGCACAACCTAGGCCCGTGCGGCATCACGCCTTAGCGAGGACGATCGCTCCTACGGGAGCGGGGCGTGACAGCTGTAGTCTGATTAATTATAATTATGTAAAGGAAACTAAATGTCCAGAACAGCCGGCTAAAAAGGTGATGGTGGCTAAACGTCAAGTGCAAAATGATGATATCAGAGTAGTGAAGAAGAAACCCACTCTTGTCATCCGACGACCATGCTTCTAGTATGCACCATCTTCAGGAAGGAAAGTTGAACCCTTAGGCACTGCTACGAAATCTGGCCAAACAAAACCAGAGGGGTCAGCCCCGAATAGCAAGTACCACAAGGGAGCACATATGAATGAGACAAATACCCAAACAATAATACAAGATCTGGTCGATAATTATAGTCTATAATTTACCCGCGAGGCAATCGACACCCTTACAACCAAACAAAGACAAAGAGTGCCGAACTGCGATGGGATAGATTACACTCTATAATCGTAATCAAGCTAAATAGCTTTTGAATCGTGGCTTCGATCCATAGCGTACCCCAGCACAATGGCCCAACCCAACAACCAAACAAGGACATGGGTTGAACCATGCACCATGACAGAAGAAAATATATCACAAGCATCTCGTCCGACGTCAGAAACAGCCACCTTGGCTACTAGCAGAAGAAAATATATCACAAGCAAGTCAGTTTATAAGCGGACAATCAGTCTTATAGCTTTCTATGTTTATTTCGGGTTATCCCGGTAATGCTTATATAGGAATCCTCAGATCGTGTCGTACCCGAGCTGGGCTAGCTAAACCATTATTTATGCATAGTACATAGCATATAGAATGCACCGATCCCTTATAAGACTACCATACTGGACAGATCAGTAACAGTTCCAGTCCTCCTATAGGGAGGTACTGGCTCGACATATGTCAGATACTGCATCCCGCTAGTGCAAATGAATATACAGTATTTGTGGAAGCCAGTCTTGCACTCCCAGAAAATTTGTTTGACAGGGCTGGTAACACATGACCTCGAGATTTTGTTCTCTCTCAATGCTTCTATCCACTTGAGTTGCCTAGATTAACCCTACTTTTGCTTGGAATCCAATACCGTGGTCACATTATCATCCTCCTAAATGTCGTACATTGGCACGAGTACCCTAACTATGGATCCCGAATTGGCTCGTAGAGTTCCAATTCAAAATACATCCTTAGTATAATGCATCAAACCAATCAATCATCATACCATGTCGACGTTACTGACGACTAACCATAACCGTGCTGGAAATATGATTGTACTGACATATAGCTCGTAGGATTGCTTAGCACGTAGATTAGCACCTTAGTGCGCAAGTAGGATAGCACCTCAGTGCTCACATAGTTGTACCTTAGTACATGCATGTAATAGTACCAGCACAGCACATGTAATCGGGTCAGGAACGTGGTCCAACAAGCACATGGGCTAGTCACTTAGAGTCCACTGGGTATACACGCGTAGGGGCACACATAGGCACGTGGATCACGTAGGCGCATGCATACTCCTGCACGCATGGACAGGTGGGCGCATGAGCCAAAAAAATAAGTCACAAGAGATTCAATGAAAAATCAATCCAAATTATCAAGTAGGCGCATGGGTAATCCTGCGCATGAATCAACATGCGCATGGGTCAACCGACGCATGAAATAACATGGGCAGGGGGCCAACATAGTCTCATGTGCCATAGGCTCAGAGAGACAGGCAGGTTGGTCTGGCACATAGTTCCTGGACGTATGGCGGTCTGACATTAAGAGATCATTTCCACCAAAAATCCAAGAACCCTAACTTTACTAAAACTCAGATCTACAACCAAATAGCCATTAAAATTGAAAACTCCAAGAACTAAACTTGTATAGAATATAAAGATGAACACTCTAGTCTAATAATATTGAAGAAATAATAAGAAATAAAAAATGTAAGTGGTCTCTCCATTAGTGCAAGATGTACTTGCCTTTGGGTTTGTTGGAGGAAAATAAATGGAAGTAAAGAGGAGAGAGAGTGTGGAAGAGAGTATTTATAGTGGATGGGGTTTATCTTCCTAGAAACCCTAATACTAAGCATGTCCTAACCATGTGACTAATGACATATTACACTCTACATAATACAACTATTGAATTAATTAATTTAAAAAACTATGATTCTTAACATGGTCTAGTTATTACGTGATACATGTGCACGTATACAAATAGCAGATACCACATACAAGATCAAATACAAAAATAAAATACGTATACCGGGAACAGGGAGTGACATCTCTACTCTCCTTAGAAAAATTTTGTCCTCAAAATTTCAACCAAGACAAGATAGAGAAATCATGGCAAGTAAGATACTAACTACACATGCAATCTTATCAATTAATCATGCTACCAATCATCCACACTATAGG
This sequence comes from Iris pallida, assembly GCA_029216955.1. Taxonomy (NCBI): domain Eukaryota; kingdom Viridiplantae; phylum Streptophyta; class Magnoliopsida; order Asparagales; family Iridaceae; genus Iris; species Iris pallida. The sequence continues at coordinate 26,844,025 of JANAVB010018199.1, read as the reverse complement.
GTGCTAGTCTAGCACGGATATTGAATTACGAAGGCATGAGAAGAAACACACCTTCCGAGTCGAATAAGTGTAGATATTGAGATCTGATCTCATCCTCGCGCTCCCATGTCGACACTCCCGTTGAGTCATGATCACCCCAAGCGACACGGACAAGCTTAAGAGTCCAGTTCTTGAGCACCTTTTTATGATCCAAAATGGATATGGGCTGTTCCTCGTAAGTTAAGTCGGTACCAACGACTAGCTCAGAATGATTGAGGACGTGGCCCGAATCCGGTACATACCTACGCAACTAAGCTACGTGAAATACATCATGAACATCATGTAACGAATGTATAAGGGCGAGACAATAAGCAACATCGCCTACCCGTGCGAGAATATCAAAATGAACAACGTAACATGGACTAAGCTTTCCCCAGGATCCAAATCTGATGACTCCCCGAGTAGGTAAAATTCGCAGGAACACCTGGTCACCGATGGTGAACTCTAGGGGTCTTCGATGTTGATCTGCCCAATGACGATGCCTATCCTGAGCAACTCGAAGTTACTCCCTGACCAGCTTGACTATCTATACTATCTGCGTGATCATCTCTGGCCCTAAACAACCGCTGCAACCGCGGCGTCAACGGCGTCAACCGCTTATGCCAACTCATGTTTTCTGCAGTTTCCTTCACCATAAACAACCGCTGCAACCGCGACGTCAACGACAAGTAGTGCATCGAAGAGGTAGGCTTCCTGGCACCGACAGACTTTCCTCTACCACATGCCTTGTAGCGATCGACACCACAAAATCTGCAGGCATCTTCATCCTTGTCGTCTTTGTAGTACAACATGCACCCGTTGTGACAGGCATCAATTTTTTCGTATCCCATCCAGAGCGATCTAACCATCCTATTAGACCGGTAGAAGTCTTTAGGCAACTTCGCACCCTCAGGCAATATTTCTATAAGCAACTCCATAAGACGGTTGTAGAAATCTTGCGACATGTTAAAATCGGACTTGATGCTCAACAATCTTGTAACCACCTCCAACGGTGAATGATCCTCACAACCAGGATATAATGGAGTCCTTGCATTCTCCAGCAACTCCATGAACTGTGCAGCATCGGGGTTCGGTGCCTCCTCAGGTGCATCATGATCATCCGGATCGAAACTAGGCCCGGCCGCGTCGAAAACCATGTTCACCAACCCATCATCGTAAGGAGCGTTGTTGTGGACATCCACATAAGGCTCGTACTCCGATGCTAAAGATACAAGTTCTCCGTGCTCGCTCCACTGATAGTAATTCGGCGTGAAACCCTTCGAGTATAAATGATACGTGACATCCACTTCTGGATGATATTTCAAGTTGCGACATCTCACACACGGACACTTAATTTTGGTACCGTCCATGTACTGAGGGAACGCCTTGGCAAACTACAAGAACTGGTGTACACCCTCTATGAATTCATCCCGCACACCGTACATGTCATCAGGATGACGGTTGTACATCCAAGTACGATTCCGCAGATAGTAATTCAGCTCCATAATTCTGTAAGATAGATACATCAAGGTAGTGAATGATATGTAATTGTCAGTACATACGGTCTACACTTTCTGCAGTATATGTACACATGACATTTTACGTTAAATGGTCAGAGATTATCTGTCATCTTCTTTTCGTATTACTAACTTTTCTTTCGCGTGTTTGTGCGTGCGGTGGTCAGAGATTATTGCGGCGGTATATCACCCGTGTCTACAATATTTCATATAGGCTGAGTTGTAGAAGTAAAGTTTTAGGATATTAGTCTATATATTATGTATAGTCCAACCGAGCCAACTCTAAGCTAAACTAGTCCAACTTGGTCAAACTAGCCATTTCTAAGTTGTATAAGTCAAGTTTTAGGATATTAGTCTATATATACTAGTATAAACTCTCCCTCCTCTCCAAATACCTGGTACTAGTTAACCCTCCCCCTTTCTCCCACTAGACACACACATACATATACATGATGTATACAACCACACCATAGTTCCCAGGTTCTTTTAACCTAACTTGCCAGTTTGTACTAACCTCAATAGAACAAACACTCTCACAGCTCAAAATACTAATACATGCTCACGCCTTACTCTTGTGACACTCCCTTTCAAACACAAACACACACCTATATGTTCCCTTACACATGTTGCCATGTTACCTATAAAAATAGGAAACCCTTATTGTCTAAAATAAGACACAATTGTACAAAGAGAACCATACTGTAGAACTCACACTTTAAGACAATAGATGAAGGAAGACTTGTATGGAGGATCGATAGGGTTGAGCAATGTCATTTTATTCTACAAAGAGAACCATACTGTAGAACTCATACTGTAGAACTCACACTTTAACACAATTCTACAAAAAGTTGTAATAGGGTGTTGAGCGATGTCATTTTATTCTTTTCTTCTTCTTCTTCTTCTTGGGATTTTCGAGTATTGGATCTTGAGACATATATAGCTAGAACTTACGAAGAATGGAGTACCATACTTCAACAAATAGATGTTGACTAATTGGTTCATATACTTGTTGTCTAAAATAAGTGTAAGAATGTTGCAAGGTGAAACAATGTATCAAACACTATATCGAAACCCAAACCCAATATGCAAATCCAAATTAATACGAAAATACACAAGTGTATGTAGGGGATTAAGTGTACAGAGGTGAAATACATATATATGTATGCTTGGGGGTGTCCACGTGTCCAACAAATAGACACAAAGTGTCCAAAACCTCACGAACACACTGTATCAGTGAACACATGGTCGTAACGTATCTCCGTGTCCATTTTGGACACGAAAAATACCTCAATTAGGGTTAGGGTTTACCTTCAGTCTCCTCACGGTGGTGGAAGAGGAGGAGGAGGACAAGTTCGGTGGTGGAGGAGGAGGGGATTAAGTGTACAGAGGTGAAATACATATATATGCATGCTTGCGGGTGTCCACGTGTCCAACAAATAGACACAAAGTGTCCAAAACCTCACGAACACACTGTATCAGTGAACACATGGTCGTAATGTGTCTCCGTGTCCATTTTAAAAACGAAAAACACCTCAATTATGGTTAGGGTTTACCTTCAGTCTCCTCGCGGTGGTGGAGGAGGAGGATCTCGCGGTGGAGGAAGAGAAGGGGCTCGTGGTGGAGGAGGAGGAGGAGAAGGGGCTCGCCGGAGGGAGGAGAAGGAGCTCGCGGTGGATGAGGAGGATGAGCGGCGCCGGAGGGAAGGGGGTCGGGCTGTCGTCGAGGTCGGAGGAAGAGGGGCGGGAACAAAAAATTTGGGGAGAGGAAGAAATGAAAAGTGGAACCGAGGAAACCCTATTTAGCAGAAATTAGCGACGTCCGAAATACGTCGTAAAGCGTCGGTATTGGTTTAATATTTGGCGACGTTATAACCTTTGCGACGCTAAACGTCGCTGAAATGATAAAACTAGCGACGTTTTCCGACAAATCAACGACGTTAGTTTTTATTAGACTATAGGTAGTCGTAATATGTCGCTGTATGTCGCTACCAGCGAGGTATTGTGACGCTTAAATTTGGTGTCACTAAAACCAAAAATATTGGCGACGTTTTAAGTTGGCGTCGCTAATTACGTCGCTAATATGACTTATTTTGGTAGTGACTAAAGTAGACTAAATATGTAAACTGGCCATGACTCCAATATCTTGAGGTAGAATCACTTTAATTCCCATTTCCTGAAGATCTTCCAAAATATGCCTCTACGAAGTCAGGACGTATGCACTACCCCTTTTACTTAAGGCATCTGCCACCATGTTCGTCTTGCCTGGATGATATTGTAGGTCTATATCAAAATCCTTCAGCAACTCTAACCATCTTCTCCGCCTCATATTCAGGTCCTTTTGGGTGAATACATACTTCAAACTCTTATGATCAGTGTAAATCTCTACTCGATCTCCATACAAATGGTGCCTCCATAATTTAAGCGCAAATACTACTGCGGCTAATTTCAAATCGTGGGTCGGGTGGTTCTTCGTGTGATCTCGAAGCTGTCGAGATGCATACGCTATCACCTTTATATGCTATCACCTTCCTATGTTGCATCAATAAACACCCGAGTCCCTTCCCGAATGCGTCACAATATACTGTAAATCCTCCCGATCCTACTGGGAGTGTCAAAATCGGTGCTAAAATTAATCTCTTTTTCAATTCTTTAAATGATGCCCGACATTCTGCTGACCAAGGAAACTCTTCCTCCTTACGTGTCAAGGGTGCTGAAATTCTAGGAAAGTCTTCTTTAAATCTTCTGTAGTATCCTGCCAATATCAGGAACATCTGCTACCGTCCTTGGAACTAGCCAATTCTCTCGGTCTCAACCTTCTTCGGATCTACTGATACTCCTACTCTGGAGATGATGTGTCCCAGGAATGAAATGCGATCCAACCAAAACTCGCATTTACTAAGCTTGGCATAAAGCTGATGCTCCCTCAAGGTCTGTAAATTGTCCGAAGGTGCTTCTTATGTTCTGCTTGGCAACTCGAATAGACGAGGAAGTCGTCTATGAATACCACCACAAATTTATCCAAATAGGGCATGAAGGTACGATGAATCCATAAGCAGTGTTAGGGCATTGGTTAATCCAAATGGCATTACTAAAAACTCATAATTCCTATATCGCGATCTAAATATTGTCTTAGGTATGTCCTCCTCTCGGACCCTCACTTGATAATACCTGGATCGGAAATCAATCTTAGAGAAGATGCTGGCCTTACTCAACTGATCAAACAAGTCGTTAATCCTTGGTAGTGGGTACTTGTTTTTTACTGTCACTGCATTCAATTGTCGGTAATCAATACACATTCGCGTCGATCCATCCTTCTTGGGTACTAAAATCACTGGCGCTCCCCAGGGTGATTCACTATCTCGGATAAACTTTTTTGCCTTCAGTTCTTCCACATGCTGATACAACTTATCCAACTCTGACTGCGACAACTCTGTCAGATATAGGCTTCGTCCCTGGGATCAACTTGACACAGAACTCCATATCCCTCACTGGTGGTATTCCCGAAAGCTTATTAGGAAATACATCAAAAAACTCTTTGACCACTCTTGGAATCTGCTCATACTCTGCTACAGATGCTGCAACCACCCCTTGGAAAAATCTATTGATGATCGGACAAAGATAAACTCCTCTATGCCCGAAATACTAAACAATACTCTACCTCCTCGACAATTTATCATAGCATGACTGTCTCTCAGCCAGTCCATACCCGGGATGATATCAAAGTTACCTATAGGGAACTCTATCAACCTTGCGGATAATAAATGACTACACGCTACGACCGGACACGCTATACACACTCTACTGACTCCCACGAGCACATTACTAGTGAGTATATTCATTCTCTCTGGTAATTCCTCGAACTCCAATCTAATACGTATCGTGAATAGTACAGATACAAAAGAATATGAAGCTCCTGAATCAAATAATGCTATTACAGAAAAAGAGGTAACAGAAACATTACCTACAACTACGTCGCCTGATGCTGATGCCCCCTCAAGAGTCAAGTTGAAAGCCTGACCCTGTCCTCGCAGCTGCCTTCCCTGACTATGATGCTACGGCCTCTGCTAGCCCTGCTGTTGTCTTTGCTCAAACATCTGGGCCTGTATCGGTAATGGATGCTGGACTAATGGCTTTACTGCCAGTACTAGTCCTCTAATCGGTGCTATCCCTGGAGGTGGCAATGTCAGAACCTACTAAGCTAGCCCTCCTGGCCTCTACATCATCCAATTAGCTATCCTGCGGTCTGGACTACCACATCTCATATACAACCCATTCGCAGCCCGACACACATCCCTAGTGTGCTCTCCCTTACCGTAATAGGTACATCCTTCCGGCGCCTCCTGACGCTGCTGTTGTTAGTGCCTTTGATGCTGCTATCGAATTGGTGCTGTTATCGCTGATACCGTCGGCCTTTGCAGCACTCCTGACTCATGGATACGAACACCGGGTGCTGGTGCCGACGTTCGTTGTACTGCTCCTCCTTTCCCACTCTGGACATGAGTCCTCTTCTGACCTCCAGTCCTAGATGCCAACCTCTGTTGGGTGAGCTCGTGCCTCCAAGCTGCTATCAAGACTGCATCAAAAGTCTGGTAGTCGTGTCCCTCTACCAATTGTAGAATCTCCAGATGAAGCCCCTGTCGGAACCTCATAGCCTTCTCTGACTCCGTAGCCACCATAGTCGGGCAAACTGACTCAGTCTGTAAAACTTTACTGCGTAACCATCCATGGTCCTATCTATAGTACCAGCTTCACGAAGGCACTAGATAAACAGAGAGATCGAATTACTGGATCTGTAATAGAAGATGATTGATCTGGGTGAGTGGACGAAGACTCATTTTCTGATTCTCTTACGCCTAATAAGAATCTGAGTTTTTAAACGAATGCTATGCTAATAACAAGATGATAATCCTTGAGTATGCTTATCAGAGAATTCATATGTTGCTATGCTAATACAAAAAAAGAGATAATTTACATGCTAAGAAATAAATATTACCTCGATCAAGAGAACCTTGCCATGCTAATAAAAAGAGATAAGTGATGCTTTCATATATGTGTTATATGCTATCAAGAGTATGTTTCAATGCTTATTGATATTGAACTGTTCCAATACTGCATAATAAGATGTTGCATGTTATCATCGGTTGCAAAAAGATTGGAATGCTTGATAGAACTGCTACCATATAAGATTTTCCTGAAAAGAGATGGTACGGCTTGTCTGTATAGAGAAAAGTATAGAGCTACTAGCTCGATTATATGAAAAGAAGAGATGGATGGGATATGTCTGCTGATTGATCGATGAATTGTTAACAAGAAGAGTTTAATTGATAGATGTTGCATTCATAGAGTCGGTCCGGAGAACTTATGCACAAGGATGTAGTCTCTCGACGGTTCTAGGGTATTTGGATCGCTCGGGTCCCTGTGATCAAGGGGTGTCAGTCTATGAGTGATATATGGGCTAGAATGTCCCAACTGCTAATAATGGGGATACCCAGGGACCATTATACAGATAGGCGTAGATTGGTGAAGTGCTGAACCCTGAGCCACAGCTACTAGTATGTGGGTATATCAGTGCAGAGGTGACCCAGAGAGTTACAACTACTGGTGCATGCATGTACTAGTGTAGAGCTAAACCTCGAGTCACAGCTGCCAATCGGGTTGTATGAGTCAGTAAAGATTTTGCTAAGAGCTAACAATGCAGAGACGAACAGAGAACAAATATTGGTTATATTATGTTTATGCTAATCCTTATCTTATACAGGAATGGACCGTCGGCTATGGGTAAGAATCACTGCATAAGTGATGTCCGTAAATGCTTTACGTTTTCATCATAAACTGCTCTTATGAATATCTGTCCCATATGAAATATTGCTTGTCCTAAAGAATCAATAATATGTTATGCAAATAAACATGTTCTAAATTAATGAATTGCTATGCCCTAAAGAATGATTGTGCAATATATTCCTAACAAAATGATATGGCTCATGAAATACGCTGCACACATCAGATGAAATGAATTGTCCCTTGAATGCTTGGAAATAAAATGAACTATAGCTTTTCGAAACTGTTTTCAAAAGAAGTAATCTGACTCTGTACTATATGAAATAAACATAGATAAAAGTAGCAAGATCACATCACAAGAAATATTTTCTCACTAAATGAATTAGTGATCGTTTCAGACGATGTAGCCTTTGTTTACAATCACCAGTATTTTGATATACTGACCCAGTATCATTCTGCACGTAGGTGCAAGATAAATCGAGATGGATAGTCCAAAGCGATAGCCCGAGCCTCATCCTCAGGAGCCAAAAATCAGAAGAGATGCCAAAAGATGGACATCTATTGCAAAGAGTTGGATTTGTATATAAAATGGATGTAATGTATGGAGCGAGATCATTGTACTTTTGTAAAGTTTCTGAGAGATTGTAGCCATATGGCATGTATCGAGGGAATAAATAAGAGCTTATAATCTGTTCAAAGGAATATTAATTATATTCTGTAATATATTCCACTGTGTATTGTCTATCTTGTCTATTTTGTCATTGTACAGGTCTTGGCCTTGTGCAAGTGCAACTTAGGCTTGTAAGACATCACGCCTAAGCTGTTTACAAAAACAAAAGTCTTTATTTCATAAACTTTGTAAGAAGATTATAATTGAATTCTAGGAAAGTACAACTATAGGAATTCGATCTGAAGATGGTCGCTTTATCCCTTGGACGATGTGAACTTTGAAGACGATAGCCTCTGAAGAATGCAGCAGCAGTTGGACAAGAACTTCTGATCTCTGATGATAATAATGATCTCATCTCCTTAATGAAGGACTTGAAACTCTATTTATAGAGTTCTAGAAATAACTAATTTGTAGTTATTCTGGATTGTGCAGGATGAACTGCGCTAGCAACAGACTGCACAAACAACGAACTGCGCTATCAGTTACTCGATCGTGGGCCAACTGTATTAGACATGTGGCATTATTTGATTGAAATACGTATGGTCGTGTACAGGCGGTTGCCACGTGACGAGCAATTGATGGCATGTAAGCCACATAATAAGTGTCAGTTATCTTGATGGATTGTGCCCCTTGAAAAGTGCTAGCATCAGACTACGCTGAGACTCGGGCTTGGTCAAACTGTGCTGAAGTTGAACTGTCATACTGCGCTGGCTGTACAGCTGTCCTCGAGCGCTGTGCTGCACAAGAAATAAAAGGACTCCTCGTTTATCGGGCTGTCAGCTGTCAGAAGATCGGATTTTTGTCAGGTAATGATGGCATGGCCACGTCAGCGTAGCACGCTTGGGTGGTAGCGCAGTTTAGCTTGCACGTTTAAATTGTAGCACAATCTGCCTCCTGCGTAGTCTATTTGAAGAGTGCACAATTTAATTTCTTCTGCTTATTTGATAAATACAACTTGATTTTTAGGACCTACAAGACCCCCTTCAAAGTTTTCAAAATTTGAAAATATTCAAAGTTTCGAAGTACTTTGAATTTTGAATTTTAAAATCAAGTTGCGCTTTGACTGTGCGTTTGGAGGAATTAACTCCGACTTTTGTGGCACAATCGGAGGTGGCCGTTTCACTTCTGGAAAGCTATAAATAGTTTCATTTTTTCTTTCTTTAATCCTTTACTTGTTTTCGACAGTTCAAGAGACAAAAGCTCCGCTCCTTTTCCGACTACTTCTTCTCCTTTCCGCCGATGATAGTGATGGCTCCCAAACGAACAGCCACTGAGAAGGGCAAGGCCCCCGCCGATCCCTCTACTCGGGTTGTGCCCCAAATATCTTGTCATGAAACAGGTCATCCAACAATGCAAGGTAAATAACGAACGAAGATCGAAACCCTTTTTAGGGTTCTTGATATTTTTAGACCTTCATACCTCTCTCTTTTTAAAGATTGATGGTATTTGCGCCACCCTGTTTAGGGTTTCGGTTGTATTCACAATAGTTTTCATTTTTATGAAAACTATACTCTTGCGCAATCGGATGGAAAGCGCTGACAAAATGTTCGACGCAATCCATCGTTTTGCGCAAGTCAGTTGTGTCCGCGCAAACTGATGTCTTGCTCAAGTATGTTAGCGCAAACTAATAACTTACGCAAGCTGACTGTGTTGGCACAATCTGACAACTTGCGCAAGCTGACTGTGTTGGCGCAATCTGACAACTTGAGCAAATTGATGATCTTTTGTAGAATTTTGCTTTTGTATGTACTGATAGTTGTTTCTTTATTTGATGTAGTCAACCTCAGGGAAGACCCCAACTATAAGGTCTCTGCAGGATCCTTGGTTGAACCTGAATATAAAGAAGATCTATCTCATGTAACATTCCCTCAGTATGCCTTACCGTCATCTCGGCAAGCCGTATTGATTGTACAGGATAATGTGACTTTGCTGTGTCGGATGAACGGGCAGCCTCTTCAGACTGCCGACACAGTTACTCATAAGAAGCCGTTGTTCTTGTTTGGTGAGGCCTTTGACAAGAACTCTCAGCCAAGACCTCGAATGGAACAAAAACTTATCCAGAGGGGCGAGAAGACAATCCTTCTGTCGGAGATCTCTAGATGCCTTCCTCTATCTCGATATGCTTTCGCAAGCTATCCCAGAAGAATGGAATGGGATATAACTCCACTTCAGTAAGCCCGAACAGGGAACATCTGTGTCAAGAAGGGGTCTGACAACAAGGATATATTCTACAGTTCCTCTGAGCGCCATAGCTCCTTGCTTAGAGGACTAAAGCCTGGCTGTATCCCACAAGAAGATTCTTCCTTACTGCTACCAGTGAGAACTCCGATATTCGTAAATGAGTTTGCGAAGGTAGAAGGAAGGTATCCGGATCAGGAGTTACGACTGACAAGCCTCGTGAACCCGGATAATAAAAGATGGATCTGTATAGCCAACTGGATATTGGTCCAATTTGAAGAGCGGCTTAAGGAGATTAATCTATACCAAGCAATGTATGCCACTGTTTATGGTTTTCTCCCCAATCCTCATCTGTAACTCCACTTTTCCTAATTTTGGTGAAATTAAATTTTTTTTAATAATAAAAACTTCATTATTTTATAGTTATGAGTATTTTTGGAGGGAAGAAATTTGAAGAATGAATATATATATATTTTTAAAATTTGAAAAGTTGTTACAACCAACTTGTGGTCCCCTCATTTGTTTCCAAAAGTTTTAACTGATTTTTTTATTATTTTTGTAATTTTTGAAAAGGGTAAGGGTTGTTTTATAAAAATTTCTGAGTGGAAGGGATCTTTTGCAATTACTTTAGAACGGGAGGGGGTTTTTGTAAAATTCCTTTTTCATTCTTTTAAAATCCAAATTTGGAGGAGAGAGAGTGTAACAATTCCCATTTCATTTTCTCTCGGTCTCTTCCCCAAATTCAAACCCTAACCCTAACCCTAATTTTTAGACCTAGCCATGGCACTCGGCGACGGAGCTCCGGCCTAGGGCGGAGACGCCTAGTCGCGTTCTCCTCGGCAACGTCTTCAAGCAGCGACCGATGGCGGTGGTCGGCGTCCGGCCTCTTCTCCACCATAGCGACGATCGACGGCGGCGACTTCGGCGATGGACTTTTCTCCGGCGACTAACGTTGCTCTTCCCAGAGGCGTGGCGGACATCGACGACTTCGTCTTCCCCGATGATCCGAGCGTCGAACGGCGCCCACGGTGGTTCCTGGAAGTTCCTCCAATGACGTGCGATCATATCTCCGGCGGTTTCTTTTACTGCGGTGGCGACGGGCCGATCATTCTCGACGAATCTCCACCCCAAAGCTCACTGTTCCAGCCTGGCAACTATGGTGCACTGTTCTCTTTCTGGCGATTGCAACACCAAGGACCCTTCGAACGGCGGGTGACGGCTGGTACTCTGGACACGCGACGGTTTCCTTCTCGAGACTGAGCCTCTACCGATCTGGAAGACGACGCTCGATCTCGCTAGTGCGCTTCGGAACAGCTGCTTCGGACCGTGTCCGACCTCTGGCAGACACAATCTTGAGTCTATTCAGGTAATTATGTTATCATTTCTGTCGATCATTAGATCTCTATTACTTTTCTTTGAGTATCGGGGTGTTGGGCAGGATCGGTCGTGTTGTGGTGTTGGCTGTGTCAGCTATAGCTGGGTTATGTCCAGGAGCAGTGTTTGAACCCTGTATCGTGTTCGTGTGGGCATATCGTTTGGTTCGTATCCAGCAATGGATTGTGTCCGTGTTGGCATTAGCAGTTAAAGGGCGTGTGTCCAAGTTCTGCACAATGGTGTTATGATCAGTTCGTGTTTGGAGCTCTGAATGTGTGTTCGTATCCGGATGGACGGAGTAGCGGGGACAGGATTTTTCAATCGGGTTTCGTTGATTCCTTTATTGCAGAAATTCTTTAATTGGGAGTTAATTTTGTATATTTCTCTCTATGATTACAGTTATCTTCGATTGATTCTTGTATCATTTTTTGTAAATTTTGGTGTGAGTTTTGGGATCGACTATATTCAAATCTTCCTCTTGATATTTTAAATATTTTGCAATATAGTTGTATAACTGTTAGTTTTGTGTGTGTTCTGTCTCAAACGATCAGAGGGTGTAGTGTTGGCTCTGTTTCAAATTCAGAATGGTGGATTGGAGAGAGAGTCTAATTGAATGAGGTTTTATTGTTATTTTAGTTATATTTTGGTTGAGTTAATTTTTGTCTGAAGAATCAGCCATATCTTTTGCGTAATCTGGTTTCATATTTGGTTGAGTTTGAATGGGCCTTAAGTGTTGGCCCAATGATTATATCATGTTTTTGAATATGGCTAATCAGTTAAGTTTAACATAATGATGTCACTAATATTCATATACTCACTATCATGTTGCTACTTAAACTTAGTATTGTCCTAATTGTCCTATATTATATTGCTTTGCTTGTATCGTACTGCAACATATTTTGCTGGCCTAACATGTATTTGTAGACATGCAGTAAGCATGATCAAACATGATCAAACCAGGACATAGGCAATGAAGAATTAATGATGGAACAAAGACGGCGTCATACAAAGAGATTTCTCCGAACCGCCTAGCGACCTATCCGGGGCCTCAGATCGGGGAGATTTCCAGATCTGTTTATCTTCGGACGACTGCTATCAAGGAAAAAGATGTCTTCAGGAATGCTCAAGTATCAGAAGAAATGCGTCATCAAAAGGGCTCTTGGTTTTCCTAATTGTTCTAAGTCTGTTATCTTCAATTTATTGAGTCTAGAAGAATATGTATGTTGAGTCGCACTGAGTCATCTCAACCCCTAGACATATCTCTCCAAAGCTCTACCATTCAAACAGACCAATTCCTGAACCAAGCCCAAGCTCCACAAAGCCCAAAAGTCTAATGGACAAATTCTGTCTTTTGGAGACAGAGTTCGGGCCGAACTCTGCCTCCATACAGAGTTCGGGCCGAACTCTGTCCCCTGATTTCCAGTACCCTGATTTTTAGGGCCTGCTTGCTACAAGCTGTCCAACGTTCGAAAATTTGAATTCTTGGGGCAGAATTCTGGCCGAATTCTGCCTCCCCAGAGTAGTATAAATAGAGCTTGAATTCTTTCATTTCAAATCATCTCTTACCTTCAAATATTCAAGCTTTCTAAGCTCTACTACTCCAAGCCTCATTCTTCCATATCTCCTAAGCCACAACTCTCCTTAGCCCAAGGTGCTCAGTGCGATATCAGCTAGAAGTTGTGTGCAAGAGTGAAAGAAAAGTTACTTGGACAATTCCAAGTTTCGCCACCTGCGAATCTGTAAGAAGTTGGCGTGCTCTTCTGAGTAAAGGCACGTGGTTGTACACTATTTCACAAATAGTGGATCATAATCCCGAGCTAGAGTTCTCAGGCCTGGACTAGTCCTCCACAAGGGAAACCAGGTTAAAATTGCTGTGTTTGCATATGCTTTTCTGATCTTTATTTACTTCCGCATTTTTTTCTTATTTATTTACTATCTTGATAGTTGTTTTGTGGAGGTGATATAGAGTTAATTTTTATTTGGCGATTATCGACACAAACTCTATTCACCCCCCTCTAGAGTTGCCTACACGTTATTTCATTAAGTCTAAGATGCTGTCGACAAGAGTAAGCTTAGTTTAATGTCTATGAGCTGAAGGACTATGTTATGCAAGACTTTTGGTTGTATGGGAAGATTTTGTTAAGGCTAGGTTGAATGATGTACTGGAAATATTAGCTGCTAACAAGCCTGTGTAAATGTATAAGTAGTGGTTGATGGAATGTTTGATTCAGGTACTGGGTTGAGTCTCTGTGAAAGACTGTGGTTTGCTAGTGTATTCGGTCAAGGATAGTTAAATTGAGAAGAGAAGGTCGGAAGCTGTTGAAATGTTATGGTTCCAGTTTTAGTGTTGTTGTAGGCATTCACTATTTGGTGGGAAGTAATAGGTCATTAGTTTGCGTTCTGTGGCAGATATTTTGGAAAGAGTTGGTACAATCAAATTGTATATATACTCTTTGTTCCTTTCAATTTAAGCATAGCCTATTGATGTGCAAAGTCGAATTGTTATATGGAAGCTATGGGCCTATTGTACTTAAGTCTTGTTTTGCGTAGCATGGATTAAGTTCAAATATGATTAAGGTTAATCCTATTAAGGTTTAAGTTGTGATTAACTGTTGAGTAATGTTTTTAAATGGACTATAGTAAGTGAGTGAAGAGACAAGATAATTAATAGAGTTAACATGTTTTAATTTCCTAATAAACTTTGGTGTAGTATTATTCAAATATTTTACTTGAGTATACTACCTATATTATTTTGGGTATAGTATTTTATGCCAATCTTGTAAGAGATTTTCCTAATTATTCAATTAGAAAGGCGTGTAGATTGGAGACTGTCTAATTATCTATAAATTGGTAGAGTATAGCTAGTACATTAATAGATAAGTTATGGTTAGAAAAATAGTTAGTTAGCTAAATGTCTTATTTAGATAATTAACCAACTTGTATCCATTAATCAGGTGGATACACAGATCAGCTTCATTACCTGTACTTTTCTGGAGCAAGGCAAGTACATTCTATGGTCTTCTGCATTTCATTATATCCTGTGCTTTCTTGATTGACACATTACAACATGTCATGTAGTTTCTGGTGCTCATGTTCCTTGTTCTTATTACTTGTACCTTGGGTGGGGAAATATACTATTTATGTGACCAAACCCAAGAAACAACTCAGGTGTGTTTAGCTTAGACCCCGTAGTGTGCACGCGGGTCCTAAGCCGTACCATTCATGTGTTTTCAGGTACTTTCATGTGCTTTCATGTGCTTACCCCTAGCCGGTCACACACTTAGTTATATTTCAAACATTGTACACACATATTCATAAGATATATCATGTACTTAGTTCTTGTGATTCCTGAGATACCATGTTCTTACATTTTATGTACTTTTATGTTCTTACATACCATGTTCTTTCATGTGCTTATACACCATGTTCTTTTCTGTACTTTACCTACCATGTTCCCTTGTACTTTCATATCATGATGTCTTGTTCATTACCTAGAATTGTACTTTGCTCCGCTCCTGACTGGATAAGTTGCAGGTATACTTGCAGGACATCATTCTACCCTATGGGCCAGAGCCCGGGATTTTAGCTGAGCAGGATGGTCATGACTTAGCTTGAGGTCAGGTTTAGACTCTTAGCCTTACTCTTAGATATTGTCTTTAGAATTCATGTACATTTCATTCTTGACGACTTGTACATTATGATATCTAGATTTGTGGATTCTGGTGATCATTCTGGGATACGGTTTTAGATGCTGTGATTCTAATTTTCATGTTATCTGGTTAGTTTTCCCTAGCTTGGTACAGCTTACTTCGTCGTGTCTAACGACGAAGGCTGGGCATGTCCGACTCGTGTCCGATTATTCGGGAGCGGGTCGTGACATATTTTTAGTGGTGGCCCATGCAGGTCTATCCTAATGGTACCTAGGTCTTAGCGTACTATTGGGGGACTTGATTATACTAGGGAAACTTGATCACAATATAGAAAAATCGGGAAATAATGGTATATCAGGTATATCAGGTATTTTAATATTCTATAAACACTTGTTGTATGTAGGTCTAGGTTATTTTAACAGTTTTCTGTTTTGCAGATATTTCAAAAGTACGCGACATTGGAATAGTCAATCCACCTACACTTGAGGTTCCAAGCTTCCACCCTGCAGGTCGTCCCTACTATCCCCATGGGTAGTACGTAGTTGACGGAGATGTTTGAAAAGTTCCTTGACACCCAGAGAGAGAGCAAGCCATCATTTTCCAAGCCAGACTTGTGGATGCGCTTCTCGAGCCAGAAAAGACTTCTGCTTTCCAGACTCCCAGACCTTTGGACTTCTCCGACACCGAGCGCATATCTTACACCGAGGAGCAGGTCGAGCACCTGGAGCCGCCACTGAAGAACATCCAAACCTCTGAAGATCCGACTCCTCTGATTCCGAACGCAGCACAGATAATGGAACGAGACGGTAAGCTGAAACACATAAGAGACATGAAGACTTATGACGAAGACAACAACTACCCTGGACCCGCAAAGTGTTGCCATACTCAGACATTGCTTCTTCAGCCGCATCATCGGATTCAGACTCAAATCCAGCCAACAACCAATTGCAATTTCTGCCACCGCTCGAGGCACCACTTCGAGGAATGCCGCAAAAGACGGAGGCTATGCTTGTTCTACGGATCGTCTGCCCACCCAGTCAGGGATTGCTAGAGACCATTGATTATACTGCCCAAGGGCGAACACGAAGAGCACCAGGACTACAGCAAGGGGACCAACCTCTCTAGATTCAGCAACCACATGGAGTACTACCGCAGGGATCAACCTACGCCAGGACAATTGAAGGAGGTTAGAGAGATTTTCGTTCCGGAGGAATACTGAAGACAGACTAAAGACTGAAGATTTTTGCATGGTTGGAAAAACCATGTATCTTGATTAGCAACCCAGTTTTTCTTAAATTTCTTTTAGCATCTAGACCATTTCTTGGAACTTCTTGTTTTCTATTTTGGAATCTTGGTTGGTATTCGAAACTTAATTCGAGATATTGTTTCCTATTCGTTGATTGGTACTCCTCCATCCATTCTTCGTAACCTTGCTCTTTTCGAGATTCTACTCAGGAATTTTGTTTCCTATTCAGGACTAGTTACCATTTGTAAATTTTGTTTTCTTTCCGAAGTTCAGTTTTCTATTTGGGGATTGTTAGAATTTGATTTTTATTCAATACTTATTTTTATTCACCATTCAAGACATCGTTTGAAAACTTCGGTTTTGACCTGTTCCCTACGTGAGATTTCGTTTCCTACGTGGCTTGTTTTTACTTGGAAATTGTTCTGTTCACAACTTTGCTTCGATCTTGTTCCCTATTTGAGGTATCGCTTGTTCCATGGATATTGTTTTATTCACCCATTGATTCTTTTTTCTACCTGTAACTTGATTCCATTCGAGATTTTAAGATCCTGTTTCCTATTTTGAGACTTTATTTTTGTTCATGATTTTGTCTCCCATCCAAGATTTACCGGACTTTGAATTTCAGTTCCTACTCGCGACTCGTTGAGACCGTGTTCCCTATTCCAAATCTTGTCTCCTCGTTGAGATTTTCTATTCGAGAATTTGTTTCTTATTCACGAATTTGTTGATACTTGATTTTCTATTTTCCACTGTGTACCTTATTGGAGATTTCATTTTCTATTCAAGTTTTACTTGAGATTTCATTGTTATTCGAAATTTTATTGAAACTCGTTTCCAGTACGAGATTTTATTTCTTATTTTTGAAACTTGTCTCCTATCTGATACCTTGCTTCAGTTCATCCTTCGAGACTCTGTTATCCCTTCGGGATAATGTCCCATATATGGAATCTTGTTACCATTCCAGATATCAGTTGGAATTTTGTTATAATTTGAAACTTTGCCCTGTCTGAAATTTTAAATCTTCCTGGTTGCCCTTTTGTACTCACCAATGGGATCCCTTGTCGTCTCTTAGTACCTAATAAATCCTTGTATTCTAATAGTCAGATAACTTCACCATTTTTGTGACTTGGACTACTGAAACTCATTTTGAACTCCTTGAAACTCTTTTGAAATTCTTAGGGATAAAGTCGAGAGGCTATTCGATGACCTACTATGGCATGACATTTGCGCGCTGCAGCCATTAGCTGGATTATGAAGACTGAGGGTTCACTGCAGTCAGTAGCGCACTGGCGAGGCAGGAACTCTAAGTTGAAGTGATTTCAGACACCCATAGGTTTTCGAGTATTGTCGAGACTTGTCATATTCTTCATATCTTGATCTCTTGGGTTGTTTCGTCAATGATTGTCGGAAAATGGATAAGGATGATAGAGTATTCAGAGACATATTATTATTTGAGTCACGGAGACGAAAGTCCACTGTAGTCAGATACATACTGGCGGGGTAGGGATTCTAAGCAAAGTGATTTCAGATACCAACATGTTCTTGGATATTCTGGAGACTATATTTACTTTTTCATATGATTATTGGTTTCCGAGAATCACAGACCCTTGCACGTTCATTCTGATTTGATACTGTATCTCCTGAGTATTGCGTACGCCTCCTCAATCAATCCTTGCTAAATTTTACTTCTAGCATTTTATCGTTAGATCATTGAATTCCTCAAAATTGTATATTACCAGATTGTGATTTCGTACTTCGTTTATGACTTGTCTAAACTTCGATCTTAGGTCATGTCTATCTGACCATGATTTTCTATCTTGTTCTAGTCTACCTGCGTTAAACTACCAAATTTTGATCGTACTTAATAATTGTGTCTTCATGATTTTGCCCCTCTAAGTTGTAATTGGAACTTCATTCAATCTCGTGCCTATTTGATTCTTGATCATTGATCGTGTTATTCTAACTTTTTGTGTGTAATTATCGTACAGGGTCTCAAGGCTCAGGTAGCGTCTCAGAGTTGCACAGGATCGACAGAAGCGCTGGGCGGACAGCAGCAGGCGGCCACTGGAGTTCGTGTTTGGAGATAGAGTATTCCTGAAGATCTCACCAATTAGAGGCGTCATCAGATTTAGCAGAGGCGGGAAACCCAGCTCCAGTACATCGGGCCTTTCGACGTGACGACACAAATTGGCGAGGTGGCACATCGACTAGCGCTTCCAGCCAGCTTGGAGGGAGTGTACGGCATTTTCCACGTGTTCCAGCTTCGACGCTACATTCCAGATCCGAGCTATGTGATGGACTATTCAGAGCTAGAGGTGGGCCCGAGCTTGACCTACGAGAAGCAGCCAGTGGAGATCCTTGATCGGAGGAAGAAGTGCCTGCGGAACCAGACTATTCCACTTGTCCGCGTCATATGGAGACATCACTCTCCGGGAGAGTCCACATAGGAGCGTGAGGACAAGATGCGGGAGCGCTATCACTCTTATGTTTGAAAATTCTATTTTCAATAAATGATTCGTGTTTGAACTTTTTTAAAATTTGAGATTTACTTTGTGGGTCTTCGAATTTCGAGGACGAAATTTTTTCAAGGGGGAGAGATTTGTAACTCCACTTTTCCTAATTTTGGTGAAATTAAATTTTTTTTTTTAATAAAAAAAACTTCATTCTTTTATAGTTATGAGTATTTTTGGAGGGAAGAAATTTGAAGAAGGAATATATATATATTTTTAAAATTTGAAAAGTTGTTACAACCAACTTGTGGTCCCCTCATTTGTTTCCAAAAGTTTTAACTGATTTTTTTTATTATTTTTGTAATTTTTGAAAATGGTAAGGGTTGTTTTATAAAAATTTCTGAGTGGGAGGGATCTTTTGCAATTACTTTAGAACGGAAGGGGTTTTTTGTAAAATTCCTTTTTCAATCTTTTAAAATCCAAATCTGGAGGAGAGAGAGTGTAACAATTCCCATTTCATTTTCTTTCGGTCTTTTCCCCAAATTCAAACCCTAACCCTAACCCTAACCCTAATTTTTAGACCTAGCCGTGGCACTCGGCAACGGAGCTCCGGCCTAGGGCGGAGACGCCTAGCCGAGTTCTCCTCGGCAACGTCTTCGAGCAGCGACCGATGGCGGCGGTCGGCGTCCGGCCTCTTCCCCACCACAGCGACGATCGACGGCGGCGACTTCGACGATGGACTTTTCTCCGACGACTAACGTTGCTCTTCCCAGAGGCGTGGCGGACATCGACGACTTCGTCTTCCCCGATGATCCGAGCGACGAGCGGCGCCCACGGTGGTTCCTGGAAGTTCCTCCGATGACGTGCGATCATATCTCCGACGGTTTCTTCTACTGCGGTGGCGACGGGCCGATCATTCTCGACGAATCTCCACCCCGAAGCTCACTGTTCCAGCCTGGCGACGATGGTGCACCGTTCTCTTTCCGGCGATTGCAACACCAAGGATCCTTCGAGCGGCGGTGACGGCTGGTACTCTGGACACGCGACGGTTTCCTTCTCAAGACTGAGCCTCTACCGATCTGGAATACGACGCTCGATCTCGCTAGTGCGCTTCGGAATAGCTGCTTCGGACCGTGTCCGACCTCTGGCAGACACAATCTTGAGTCTATTCAGGTAATTACGTTATCATTTTCGTCGATCATTAGATCTCTATTACTTTTCTTTGAGTATCGGGGTGTTGGGCAGGATCGGTCGTGTTGTGGTGTTGGCTGTGTCAGCTATAGCTGGGTTATGTCCAGGAGCAGTATTTGAACCCTGTATCGTGTTCGTGTGGGCATATCATTTGGTTCGTATCCAGCAATGGATTGTGTCCGTGTTGGCATTAGCCGTTAAAGGGTGTGTGTCCAAGTTCTGCACAATGGTGTTATGATCAGTTCGTGTCTGGAGCTCTGAATGTGTGTTCGTATCCGGATAGACGGAGTAGCGGGGATAGGATTTTTCAATCGGGTTTCGTTGATTCCTTTATTGCAGAAATTCTTTAATTGGGAGTTAATTTTGTATATTTCTCTTTATGATTACAGTTATCTTCGATTGATTCTTGTATCATTCTTTGTAAATTTTGGTGTGAGTTTTGGGATCGACTATATTCAAATCTTCCTCTTGATATTTTAAATATTTTGCAATATAGTTGTATAACTGCTAGTTTTGTGTATGTTCTGTCTCAAACGATCAGAGGGTGTAGTGTTGGCTCTGTTTCAAATTCAGAATGGTGGATTGGAGAGAGAGAGTCTAATTGAATGAGGTTTTATTGTTATTTTAGTTATATTTTGGTTGAGTTAATTTTTGTCTGAAGAATCAGTCATATCTTTTGCGTAATCTGGTTTCATATTTGGTTGAGTTTGAATGGGCCTTAAGTCTAAGATGCTGTCAACAAGAGTAAGCTTAGTTTAATGTCTATGAGCTGAAGGACTATGTTATGCAAGACTTTTGGTTGTATGGGGAGATTTTGTTAAGGCTAGGTTGAATGATGTACTGGAAATGTTAGCTGCTAACAAGCCTGTGTAAATGTATAAGTAGTGGTTGACGGAATGTTTGAGTCAGGTACTGGGTTGAGTCTCTGTGAAAGACTGTGGTTTGCTAGTGTATTCGGTCAAGGACAGTTGAATTGAGAAGAGAAGGTCGGGAGCTGTTGAAATATTATGGTTCCAGTTTTAGTGTTGTTGTAGGCATTCACTATTTGGTGGGAAGTAATAGGTCATTGGTTTGCGTTCTGTGGCAGATATTTTGGAAAGAGTTGGTACAATCAAATTGTATATATACTCTTTGTTCCTTTCAATTTAAGCATAGCCTATTGATGTGCAAAGTCGAATTGTTATATGGAAGCTATGGGCCTATTGTACTTAAGTCTTGTTTTGCGTAGCATGGATTAAGTTCAAATATGATTAAGGTTAATCCTATTAAGGTTTAAGTTGTGATTAACTGTTGAGTAATGTTTTTAAATGGACTATAGTAAGTGAATGAAGAGACAAGATAATTAATAGAGTTAACATGTTTTAATTTCCTAATAAACTTTGGTGTAGTATTATTCAAATATTTTACTTGAGTATACTACCTATATTATTTTGGGTATAGTATTTTATGCCAATCTTGTAAGAGATTTTCCTAATTATTCAATTAGAAAGGCGTGTAGATTGGAGACTGTCTAATTATCTATAAATTGGTAGAGTATAGCTAGTACATTAATAGATAAGTTATGGTTAGAAAAATAGTTAGTTAGTTAAATGTCTTATTTAGATAATTAACCAACTTGTATCCATTTATCAGGTGGATACACAGATCAGCTTCATTACCCGTACTTTCCTGGAGCAAGGCAAGTACATTTTATGGTCTTGTATTTCATTATATCCTGTGCTTTCTTGATTGACACATTACAACACGTCATGTACTTTCTGGTGCTTATGTTTCTTGTTCTTATTACTTGTACCTGGGGTGGAGAAATATACTATTTATGTGACCAAACCCAAGAAACAACTCAGGTGTGTTTAGCTTAGACCCCGCATCGTGCACGCGGGTCCTAAGCCGTACCATTCATGTGCTTTCGGGTGCTATCATGTGCTTACCCCTAGCCGGTCACATACTTAGTTATATTTCAAATATTGTACACACATATTCAGGAGATATATCATGTACTTAGTTCTTGTGATTCCTGAGATACCATGTTCTTTCATATTCTTACATTTCATGTACTTTCATGTTCTTACATACCATGTTCTTTCATGTGCTTATACACCATGTTCTTTCCTGTACTTTACCTACCATGTTCCCTTGTACTTTCATATCATGATGTCTTGTTCATTACCTAGAATTATACTTTGCTCCGCTCCTGACTGGATAAGTTGCAGGTATACTTGCAGGACATCATTCTATCCTATGGGCCAGAGCCCAGGATTTTAGCTGAGCAGGATGGTCATGACTTAGCTTGAGGTCAGGTTTAGACTGTTAGCCTTACTCTTAGATATTGTCTTTAGAATTCATGTACATTTCATTCTTGACGACTTGTACATTATGATATCTGGATTTGTGGATTATGGTGATCATTCTGGGATACGTTTTTAGATGCTGTGATTCTATATTTTCATGTTATCTGGTTAGTTTTCCCTAGCTTGGTACAACTTACTTCGTCGTGTCTAACGACGAAGGCTGGGCATGTCCGACTCGTGTCCGATTATTCGGGAGCGGGTCGTGACATCATCTATTTCTCACGTTGGCCGAGAGATACAACTATAGAACCGGGACGTTCATGATGCCCCGCGGAGAGATCGGGTTAGCTTTGCACGAGATGAAGTACATCTCCAGCCTGCCAATGGGGGATATCCCATATGAAGAGTTTGTCCCAACAAACTATGAATTGGACAAACTGCGTCAGGAGAATGCTGATATGGTAGCTGTCTTTGAAGAACTTCTCTGCCACTACAAGATTTGCTCTTTATATTACAAGAGCGGCACAGCTGGCACCTGCTACTCCACCAAATGGTTGCCATATCTCTTCTTCAACCACATCATTGGGAAGAAGACCAAGGAGCACGAAAACTGTAAGCCTAACTTTTTTCGACCACTCAGCAATAGTGAAGTGATGGGGCTGATGGAGACACATGGAGATATGGATATCAAGATCGAGGATGATCTTCAATATCCTCCTCTTAAGAAAGACGACATCATTGAGAGTTACATGAGGATGGGCTATAGTCCCATGTCGAAGGAGGCCCAGTTGGCGGGTTTCCTCACTTACTGGCTTCGACGATATGTCGTCCCTGGGGCCAGTACAGTCGACTGCTTCCACCGCGGTACTTTTTGCTGCTGTCCGTCTGGTCTTCGGTTACCGGATGGATATGCTGTCAGCAATGACATGCAGGGTGAACGCCGGCCTTCGCCTCTTCGTCGATTCAATGATTAAAGGGAAAGACGAGAAAGGACACTTCCCCCGGCTGGAACTGCCATACACATATTTGTTCGGATGGCTGCTTCTACACCATCCTTCACTAATGAATCCGGATATGGGGGCAGTGTGTGGCAGCTTTTTGAGAAGATTTTCTGGATGCAAGTGGATTTATACCCCTTTGAGAGATTGCCGACGCGTACTGAATCGCGGTCGAGGATGGAGCTTCTACTGTGTTACCCCTCCGGTCGGTTATGAGCATATGTCTACAAACCTTGTGGACTCCGGGAGGATACAGCCTTTGGGCCACACAGCTTTCGATTGGCTGAGGACAATCCGGCCGTCACACCTGGTATACCGGTTCGAGGATGAATGCTATCTCGAGCCTTATCTTTTCTGCCGTTTTGCACACCAATTCGGTTATGACCAATTTCATGTAGGTAATGCTATCACATGCCTACAAGACAAAGGTTTTTAATTGATGGAGCCTGGGCTTGGGCATATTACAATGCTCAGGACACAAGGACGACGTTCTCGATGCCATCCAAAAATGATCGACGTCCTCGTATGCTGTATACGTACTCGATCTTCTATACATCAGCAAACACTGTTGCTGAAAACTTCAATCTGGCAGACAGCTTCACGACGGCGACTCGATTTAAGAAAGGAGCACCTGTTCTGGTGCTTCCTGGTAATGATGAGGAGCATGAGCCGGCCGATGCACCATTAGAAGCTTCGAGGGAAGCTAACTTCCCTGAAGAAGTCTACGAGCCGCTGCGCGTCTCCCTGAAAGTTGTAAGATCTCCGGCCAAGGAGAAGAAGAGGAAGGCTGAAGAACCTTCTTCTCCAATCTCTAAGAAAAAGATTGTTTTAGAATCATCAGAAAGGGTCACTACTCGGTCACAATCTCGGCACCAGGCTGAGTCAATTCAGAGAGAAGAGGCGACGACCCCGACCTCCATTCAAAGACAAGAATATGCTATAGACGTAGAGAGCATGGAAAGACCTCTACACAGAAAGAAACTAGCCTTCAAAAAGAAAGTAGTTACTCCTCCAAGACCTATCCTGGCATCGGTCCTGACAAGTGCGGTCGCCGAAGTTATGATGCCGTCTCCTACACCTGCCCCTGAGCCCAGACAGGAATCTTCTAGTGCAGAGAAGAAGGACGAGGTTGTAGAGACAAGGGAGGAGATCGTGGAGACAGAGGATGAAGCTGCAAAAACAAGAGAGGTGACTGCAACTCTGATTCCAATCAACGAGTCAGAAACGTCTCTCGACGTATTGTGATCTTCTACACTTGCACCAAAAATTGCCCATCTTCCAGCTTCTCCAAGATCACTTCGTGCTGAAGAAAACAAATTAATGATTGAGGCTCTAGAAGGCTGTGACTTCGGCTTTCCTGATGATATAGATCCGGTCGCCGCAAGTGATAGCGAGGAAGCCCGAGAAGAAGGTGCGGATGATGAAGAAACATCAGCAGAGACTGTTGCTGATACTCCGAATCCGAAAGAGGATGCCGATGCTCATGCATCCCAAGAAAAGAATGCTGTTAATGACATAGCACCGGAGGAAGCTACTGTCACTGATCCAAGAGGTATTGGCTGATATTGATAATCTTATTTTATAGATTAAATGACTGACATCTTAACTTTCATTTATGCAGAAATTCAATCTTCTCCAATTCCTCCAGTATACACTGATATAGTGCCAACAACAGCGATAGCTAGCAGCAGCCGACATTTTTTAGGCGACTCCGAAACAGGAAGTAGTCATGCAGTAATGTCTGAAGCTACCTCTGCTAGGCTGCAACCCATGTCAACAGACGACAAACTTGTTTTAGATCCAGCAATGGTAAGCTTACCCTTATTTTTGATCCTTTTTGATAATCGCTAATGACAGCAAACTGATGGTGTTTATTTGATTTCGAAGAGGAACATCTGGGAGGGGCGACTAGCTCCACCATGGCTCCCTTGTCTAGAGAGACCTTAATTAATATTCAAGAAGCTGAACGTCCACCTGTACAAGCATCTGCTGCTTTAACTTCCACCGGAGTAGTTGCTACACCTGGCATAGCGGCTACTAACAGATTTATAATTGGTTCCTTCACCAACCTCTTCTTCACTTCATTAGGACCCTTAGTACAAAGGGTAATGGAGAGAGAGAATATTGGTTTCATTGCCGTTAGAACCCCAACTACTTATCTGATAGGTGCTATCCGAAGTCAAGGTGATGAAGCTCAAGCTGCCTATCTTGAATACATACTGGATGAGCTGGAGGCATCAGTTAAGATCTACAAAGATCTTAATTGGGGGGAGGTAGAGCCCCTAGTAAATGCTGAGTTCGAGAGGAAGACTCGCGAAGCTAAAGTCACAAAAGCTGCTTTCCAGACTTTTTTGGACACTTATGCCACAAAGGCTTCAGAGTATGATTCCCGGATAGAGATATTAGCGTCTGCTGCTGGGGAAAAAGAAAAGAAAGTTGCTGAACTGAAGGCGGAGTTTGCTCGACTTCAAGAAGAGTTGAGAATCGTTCAGCTTGCTCTTGAAGAAGAGACTACATAGCATGAAGCTGCCGTTCAGCAACTAGACATTCTAACACAGGAGAAGAATGAGTTTGTCACTTTCCATCAAGATGAAATCGCTCGCCGTCTAGTGACCTTGCTATCCTTTGACGATGAATCTGGAATGGCGGAAGCTAGAAAGCGGGTGATGGATTCTCATGAGGAACGACTTCAAGCATTGAAGCAGCAGATAGCTAGTTTGATGGCACTTCCAGCTGAATAAGGAAATTTTTGTATTTTCTCTTTTATGATATGTCTTTTTGTAATGCCTTTTATTTTGATCAATGAAAAGACATTATTTTTGTAGCTCTATTATTTTTTGCATATCTCATTAAGGATATAAATAATGGCGATGGAAAATATATTCAGAGGTTCAGGACATGATATATTTCTTGATTTAGAAAATAATTATATTCATTATATCTGCTCAGAGGTAATATGGACATGACATAATATAATTCGTTGAATATCATTATTTCGGTAGATAACTTACTCAAAAATAAATACGTGACAAGTTGCTGATATGAATGAATGGATGAATCGTCGGATGTATAGAATGAAATGAATCGTTGGAATGAACGGATGAACCGCCAGATGAATTGAATGAACGGATGAACCATCGGATGTATGGAATGAACGGGTGAACCGTCAAATGGATGGAATGAACGGGTGAACCGTCGGATGAATGTAATGAAAGGGCGAACCGTCGAATGAATGGAATGAACGGGTGAACCATCGGATGAATGGAATGAATGTTGCGAAGAACGTGTCGCTTCGATGTTTTAAGAATTTCTGCCTATAAATAGAACAGAAATTGAAATGGAATGATCACTTTCACTCTTCAACACAAAAATGTCGTCTGAAGATGCATCTAAGAAGGCTGAGATTGTCCCGAAGGTTGAAGAAATCACGGAGGAACCTCCAGCCGAAGTAAACCAGCTAAAGCAGACGGAAGCGGGCGAAGGTTCGTCTGCACCCAAGCCACCGCGGGATATCTTGGACTTCCTACTTGAACCAGGGACGACGGACGAGGAAGAAGCCATGAGGATGGCCGCTTGCAAATTTCTGGTAGGTTCGAGCAAGGATGTTCTCGGCTCTTTTGTCGATTATATTTTTGAAAAGGACGGTAGTGTTCCTCGTCCTGTCTTCAAGAAGGACGATAGTGATTCTCGTCCATGATATCTTGTAACACCATTTATGATGAAATAAAATAAAATTTTATTTATAACTGTTTTGTCGTATTTACAAAAAATTCCTTTTACATTCATACATAGTACTTTTTAAGGAATTTGCCATTGATAGGCATCATTGCAACTCGACCGTCCAACTCTGTAAGTTGATAGGCTCCATTTGAGAAGACTTTGCTCATAATATATGGACCTTCCCACTTCGCGTCAAATTTGCCTTTGCTCATATGAGTCATGGTCATAGGACGTCTGACGGTTAGAACCAGTTCTCCTTTCTGAAAAGCTCTGACCTTAACTTTGCGATTAAAAGCTTTTGAGATTCGGGCTTGATATAACTCAATATGCTGTTGAGCCAATAATCGTTTCTCGTCGAGCGCTTCTAATTCTTAAAGTCGAAGGAGGTCGTTGTTCTCTGTACTGAGCTCGTTGGCAATGGCAATCCGCAGGGATGGGATCTGAAGTTCCAAAGGTAGAACTGCTTCACAACCATACACAAGAGAAAAAGGCGTACGGCCTGTAGGGTTACGGACCGTAGTGCGGTAGGCCCATAGACATTCTCCAAGCTTTTCACTCCAATTTTGTTTGTTAGTAGATACAAACTTCTTAAGGAGTTTGATAATAGTCTTGTTAAATACTTCAGCTAAACCATTAGCAGCAGGATTGTAAGCTGTCGAAGCGACATTGTCAATCCGATGATCTTCACAAAACCTGGTAAACTTCTGGCTAATGAACTGTGGTCCATTGTCGTGAATGATCCTTCGAGGTACACCAAATCTATAGATGACATGATGTTTGACGAAGTTGATGATGCTACTAGTCTTAACTTCAGCCATAGGTATAGATTCAGCCCATTTGGAGAAGTAATCGGTTATAGCTAGTATGAACCGATGTCCTTTAGAAGAAGGAGGATTGATAGGACCTATAATATCCATGCCCCAAGCTTCAAAAGGCCAGGAAGCAGCAGTTGGATGCAAAAATTTCGACGGTTGGTGAATGAAATCTGCGTGGATTTGACAAGCTTAACATTTCTTTGCATATTCGATGGCATCCGATACCATAGAGGGCCAGTAGTAACCCATGTGTCGGATACAGTCTTGTAGTTTAGGACCTGGTTGATGTGTTCCACAGACACCATCATGAGCTTCATGTAACACTTGTTTTGCTTTATCACCAGCAAGACAACGTAAGAGAAGACCGTCATAAGTCCGCCGGTAGAGAGTCTTAGTAGTCTGATTGTAGTAGAATCGCAGAGACCAACGACGAATAATCGTAGCCTCCTTGGGATCTTCAGGAAGTATATCATGGACCACGAAGTCTATGAAGGAAGTTCTCCAGTCTTTACTGATAACATTGGCCTCAGTAAAATTACTGAACTCAATATTGCGATTGTTTTCGATGCAAAATAATTCCCGATTAGAGACAACCACCACCTGTTATCTTTTGACAGGTATGGATAAGACTGCTGCAAGATTGGCCAAGGCATCTGCCTCAATATTGCAAGCTCGACGGACATATTCGATGAAAAAGGCTTTAAATGATGTAGCCATATTAATTTCCGCTTTATGATAAGGCACTAGATCTTGATGACGAACTTCATAGGTTCCTCTAACCTGGTTAACAACTAGCTTGGAGTCGCCATAGACATCAAGATATTCGACGTCTAGTTGTTTAGCTAATTGAAGGCCAATGAGTAGAGCATTGTATTCTGCTACGTTGTTGGAGCAGGGTTCATCTAGGGAATAGGCTCTTTGGATAGTTGACCCGTATGGAGAAACAAGAACAACCCCAACTCCTGCGACAATGGCACCATTTGGCCCGATCCTGGATGCACCGTCAAAGAATAGACGCCAAGTAGAAAATTCTTCGGAGATCATATTTGATTCCAATGTCTCGTCTGGAATTTCATCGTAAAGTTTAGATGTTTCTGGAATAGGATGGGCCGCTAAGAAGTCCGCCAGTGCTTGACCCTTAACAGACTTTTGTGGAAGATATACCATGTCATATTGGGCTAACAGAATGGCCCATGTAGCCAGTCGAGAGTTGAGTGTGCTAGGATTCTTTATTAATACCCGAAGAGGATTTACTCGGGATATGACATGAATAGTTTGTCCAATGATGTAATGCCTTGTATTTTGAACATCAAACATAAGAGCTAAGCATTCTTTTTTAACTGGACTATAACGGTGTTCAGCACCAATCATAGTACGACTAAGATAGTAGATGGCTTGTTCATGGCCTTCTTTGTTCTTCTGGGCAAGTAAAGCACCCAATGAATGGTCAATAGCACGGACATACATTAAGAATGGTATGCCCGAGATTGGTGGCACCAAGACTGGTGGGTTCATGAGAAATTATTTTATGTCGTCAAATGTTCGTTGACATTCTTTAGTCCAAATGAAAGATACACCCTTCTTCATTAACTGGGTAAATGGTTTGCAGCGTCCAGACAGATTTGAAATGAATCTCCTGATGTACGCAAGTCGACCTTGGAATCCTCGTAGCTCTTTTAGGTTGCGTGGAGGATGCATCTCTTGAATGGCTTTGATCTTCTCGGGATCCACGTGTATACCTTTAGAGGTAATGATGAAGCCGAGAAATTTACCACTAGAGACGCCTAAGAATGACTTGGTGGGATTCATTTTCAGCTGATGTTGGTGCATTACATTGAAGATAGTTCTTAAATCTTGGACGTGATCTTCCTTTAGACGGCTCTTGACAGCAATATCGTTGACATAGCATTCGACAGTCTTGCGCAGATGATCTCTAAAGATGGTACTCATAGCTCGTTGGTAAGTTGCACCAGCGTTCTTGAGACCAAATGGCATCACTGTGTAGCAGTAGACTCCGCGAGAAGTGCGAAAAGAAGTGTGTTTTTCATCTTCAGGATTCATCCGAATCTGATTGTATCCAGAGAATCCATCCATGAAGGATATTCTTTCGAACTCGCAAGTGTTGTCGATCATGACATCTGTGATAGGGAGAGGAAACTCATCTTTTGGACAAGCTTCATTAAGATCCCGGAAGTCGATGCAAACTCGAACTTTGCCAGTTTTCTTCAAGACTGGGACAACGTTGGCTACCCAATCTGGATGTTGTTCTTCTCGAATAAAGCCACAAGCTATGAGCTTTTTGACTTCATCATCAATTATGTCCATCATTTCTGGCTTGAATCGCCTCTGCTGCTGTTTGACTGGCTTTGCATTAGACAAAATATTCAGTTTATGAGTGGCAATTTTGGGATCTAAACCTGGCATGTCTTCATAACTCCAGGCGAAGACATCAATGTATTCTCGAATAAGAAGAATTAATTCTTGTCTATCCGCCTCGGGAAGATTCTTGCTGATGAATATTGGACGAGGTGATCCGTTTTCTTCTACGTCAATTTGGACCAATTGATCTTCGGTAGGAGGTTTTCGTTGTTCAAATCGGAGTTCCCATTGGGTGTCCATTCGTTGAGCCCAAGGATCTGTTTCGGGATTTTCTTTGATATCTTCGTCATAACCTTCTGGAAGTTCAGCGGAGACCATATTAGAAGATACAATCAATCGATAAAATCGGCCAATACTGGTGTCAGAATCCCAAGATATGGAATCAGAAGAGTTAGAGCGCTCCTCACTATCAGACTCGAAGGCTGCTAGAGATAAGACCGGAGGTGACGCATATCCGAGACCTCTTTTT
Organism: Iris pallida; assembly: GCA_029216955.1. Lineage (NCBI taxonomy): Eukaryota > Viridiplantae > Streptophyta > Magnoliopsida > Asparagales > Iridaceae > Iris > Iris pallida. Next base: position 26,813,285 of record JANAVB010018199.1, on the reverse strand, counting down.
GTCCTGCTGTAGTACATCTCTGATTTTTCTTCCGGAACAACTGTACGGATAGGAGTTCGTCTACCCTTACCATAGTTGAGGCCATTTTTGAAGTCATAACCCATCTTTCGGATGATGTCTTTTGATTGTTGACTATAACGACGAAGTTGGAGACGTCCCATATCATTATTTTTGCTATCATCCGTATAGCTGAATTTTTGTTCTGGCCCTTTACTAAAAAGTATTGGACTCTCGCCTCTCTTTCGAGAAGGGACAATAAAGTATGAATCATTTGGGTGTTCGAGTAAGACCTCTGTTTGAAGAGACTGTACAACTCCCGTTGTAAATGACTGAAAGCTATCTAATATATCCAAATAGCATTTAGTATGATAAATGACATTAGTATACTGGAAAGGAGATGCTTTTTCATTGATTTGTACATCTGTATTTATAGCAGGACCTTTAGCCATAGCAGGCTTGGTCAGATTGATTACAAGAGGGATAGAAGAAGAACATGAAGGAGGCTTGGTACGACGAAGGTCAATAACAAGTAGCTCAGAGGAGATGAGCTCCCTTTTATCCTTGTTACGAGATAAATCAATAACAAGTGGCTCAGAAAAGGTGAGCTGCCTTTTATCCTTGTTACGACGTAAGTCGATAACAAGTGGCTTAGAAGAGGTGAGCTCCCTTTGATCTTGACCACCATCGGTTGGTTGCTTCCGGACTGACAAGTAAATAGCCATTGCTTTGAAGGACTGAGGATGAGAAACATGCCCTTTAACAGGTATGATGAGGGTGTCATTGGGCACTACTTCTTGTTCTTCTTCAGTGTCCAGAGGCAGTACTACCTTCATGAACTCATCTTTATACATACGAGCATCGTTACAATATTCTTCGACACCTTTGAAAGGGTAGAGATCCGCAACCTCTTTTTGAATCTCTCCATTGTCATCAACATACTTGAAATATTGATGGAGAGTTGAAGGAACAATATTGTGTTCATGAAGGAATGGTCTCCCCAAAAGAGCATTGTAAGAGCAACCATGGTTATCTATAATATAGAAGGTCACCTTCGTGCGGAGATTGCCTATTTGGAGTTTTAGGCGAATCTTGCCAGAGGCTCACTTCTTCCCTGGTTAAACCCCAAGATGGTGGTGATTGTGCTAGAAAGACTATGTACTGGGATCTTCAGTGCGTCTAGCATTGCCTTCGGCATGATGCTGAGTGCTGACCCAGGATCTATCAGAATACGATCGACCTTCATCGTGTCGACGTATCTTGTATAATATAGAGGACGGTCATGCCTATTGTCTTCCATCAGCATATTATCCTGTGTGAAGGTAATGTTTAGAATTAACTCCAACATACTGTGACAGTGGAGGCAAGAGACAGGCTTTGATTCTGGCTTCTTTAGAAAAGTTAAGCAGGTTTCCGCCTGTATGAGAGCTTCACTCAGGGTTTTTCGAGTCTCTTTGGAGAGGCGCAAGAGCTCAAAGATCGACAGCCTAGCCGGTGTATTAGCTAGTTGAGCCAAAATATCAAAATTGTATGGTTTCTCAAGTCCAGAAGGAGATGACTTCTTTAAAGGCTTGTCAAAGCGCACTTGTTGTTTGCCTTTGTCGGCTGCTGTCGGCTTAGGGAGAATGGGTTCTAAAACCGGTGAAGACACAGCAGGGATGCCTTCAGTAGAAGCAGGTTGCACTGGAGCGGACTCAGAAGAAGAAACAGGATTTTCTTGAGTTTCGGGAAATTCTCGTAGATAGGCTTTCCCTGACATAGTACCCAGCAGGATTTTCTCTTCAACTATGGGGTCAAAAGATACCATATTGTAGACCTTTGTTCTGCCCTTGGGGCGGTCTTTTTGCTTAGAAGGAGCCTCGAAGTCTGCAACAAGGTCCAGGTGGATCCACATAATCTCGCTGTTATCAAGAGATAGGGGAACGAGACCTTCACTCCGTAGAGGAGGAAGATTCTCGATCTCAAGGGTGGCCTTGGGGATAGGGATGACATCATGCTGTACCATCTGTGGAGGGAAGTTACCGAACTGTACCGAGACCATGTTCGCGGTAACAGTCTTCTTATCTTGTTGAAGAGTGACAACACTAGCATTGACTAACTCCTGAATCTTGCCTTTGAGCACATAACATGCTCGAGTGGGATGCCCAATGAACCTGTGATAAACACAATATTTGGGATGATCAGTCTTACCGATCTCGTCAGGCTTCTTCGGGTCTGGAAGTTGGAGCTTATTGCTTTTGATCAAGCAATCGAAGATTCTCACGATGTCGCTCTCGTCAAAGGAGTACTCTACTTTCGGACGAGTTTCCCTTGGTGGAGGGGCAGAAGGAGTAGAAGTAGACGTAGGTGGAGCTACGTTGACAGCCAGAGATTCTTTGTTCTTCAGACTGATGTTCAAAGTTTCTTTACCCTTGCGGTTGTTCTGGCGATTACCGCTACTAGCTGTCGGGTATTCATTCCGGTCGGGGTTAGACATATGTACGCCCAACTGCTTGAATTTGTCAGCACTAACTTCGGCTGCTTTAGCATTAACAATGAATGATGGCCAGTCTTGAAATTGAGTTGACCCCGTCCACATGCTGATGATAGGCAAAAGATTTGCCTTGCAGGTATCTATAGTGACAGCGGCCGGAGTTCCAGGAGGCATCTTTAATGCTTCTCGGTAGAATCTTTCAATGAAACTCTCAGCGGTTTCATTATGTCTTTGTTTGATCATGTTGAGGGCCGATATGGTCATGTCGTTGATTCCCTTATAGAATCGCTCCAAGAAGATTTGTTTAAAACCCGAGAAAGAGGTGATACAGCCATCAGATAAGCTCCTGTACCAATCGTATGCTACACCGGCTAAACAGCCGACGAATATCCTAGCGTCATTTGGCTGAAGTTGAACAGTCATTACCTCAAAGTGGTTAATGAATTGACTTGGAGAAGTGCTGCCATCAAATAGCAAAATTGTAGGGATTTTGTATTTAGGAGGGAATGGAACTTCCTTCCATTCAACCAGATAGGGTTGTTTGATCCCCAATCTTTGTAAATTGTCCTTCTCTTTAAAAGCCTTAAATTAAGTACGCAAGAGTTTGACAGCTTCATTAACATCCTCCAATGATGAAGAAGGAGCAGGCTGAGTGTTAGGATGAGGAACAGCATGGTAAGTGCTACCCCCAGCTCCTGACTGACTGGGTGTGGGTTGAATTTGTATAGGGGGTATTTGAGGAGATACTGCCCCTAGACCTGCATTAACAGGTACCGACGATGCTATAATCTCAGGGTTTGCAGCAGGTGCGGTCGGTGGTACTGTATGTTGGGCTACGATGATAGAATGCATACTTGTAACCATTTCAGCCATGGTCTTCAGCGTATCCTCCAGTGCAGCTATTCGTTGTTCTTGATTTGCTGAACTAGAAGCATCTGGGTCTTCAGTGACAACGTAGGCTGACACTTCTCTGGGCATAGTAGAAGACACTATCTGTTCAGAACATTCGCTGTATGCATCATAATCAGAGAAAGAATCATCTCCTGAATAAGAAATAGGAAGATGACCAGAGGGATCTTGGAGAAGATTCCCATGCCCCATTGTGTCTCGACTTCAGGATCGGGTGTGTCGAAATACTCCTTCAGAAGATTCTTGGAGTAAATCTAAGTACCGCTGGCTGGGCTTACGAGGCTTGCCGTGTTTGGAGCACTTTCTACCCCCAGTGTCTTGAGAAGTCATGTTGACGGAAGCATACAACATTTTATCCTCATCTTCTGACATTGGTTCAGAAGTTGCAAAATTCAGACGATCGAAGACAGATCGTTTTGTTGTCTGGCAACAGCACTTGATGACAACCTTATGATTATAATAGTGTTCAAGTGGTTGAACTGGAGGTGTTGAGATGTTGTCCCGTTTTTGCTTGAGGTGCTCTCGGAGGTCAGGAATAATGACGGGACGAGAAGAAGTCTGAGGGATATGTTCTTTGACCACATTAGGAACATGGTTTCGGTTCTTCAGATGTTTTGTCCCGTGAGTACATAGAGAAGTACTCACTTCGTTAGCATAGGTGTCAGGATTTTTTATCCTGGAAATTCGCCTCTGAAGCAGGTTGATCTTCGGCATTGGCTGCTTACGTTTCATAGAAGCTGGTCTATTGAGATAAGTCCGTAGATCAGCAAATTCACCCCCAGGGGTTTCTGTCTGAGACACCAGTAATTTTCTTTGTTTTGAACGAGATATCCTGAGAGTTGGGAGATCTTGGAGTTCCGCTACCGGAGTGGGCAGAATACCTCTTTGATCAGTACATTTCCATTTGGCAGGGAGAGAAAAGCTCTTGTTTGAGAGAATTCTTGTACTAATTGGTGCCGAGGCACGTTCAGATGGATCTTCTACGGTAAAAACCGGAGGAGACTGAGGAAAGACCAAAGGACCTTTTCCCTTGTTTTGTGAAGAAGGGTTGGCTAAAAAGCATTTCCCTCTGTTGTCTTCCAAGTCGTGGAACGAGGAAGTTCGAGAAAAGACCAATGGGCCTTTTTCTTTGTTCTGAGGAGGAGGAAAAATAGTCAACAGACTACCCCGAGTGGATTATGCTGGAGCAACAGGGTACTTGGGAAGAGGAGCAGAGTTTTTCCCCTTGTTGTGAGAAGAAGGGGGATTAGCCAAAGGACTATCCCTATTAGACTGCACTGGAACAACTTGCGCAGAGGTTGAAGTGGCAATAGGCGCATTGGCTGATTGCACTTGGAAAGCTTTGACATATGGCATTTTGGCCATAGAAACTGTAGTTTGTGCAGCAGGAGTCCTGGCTTCAGAATGTTTAAGTTGCACTCTGGTTGCAGGAATAGTGGATTGCGCAGGAGGGAAGAAAGTCGCCAACTGCGCCAGGGGGAAAGGAGTCTTGTACTTTGCCAGAGTAGCATAGGAAGTGGGTTGTGCTGTGGCAGAAAGAGCAGTGTGTTGCGCAAGGGCAGAAGTTGCTACTGGTTCCTTGGTAGCAGAGACAGCAGGTTGTGCAGATGATTGCACAGAGGACTGCACAGAGGACTGTGCAGAGGACTTTGGAGTCCATACTGAACGGACCTTGCTCTTGGTAGAGGTTGCAGTACGACGAGTAGCCCCAGAGTTGATCATCGCCTCGTAGGCAGTCTGGTTGACCTTCACAACCAGCGTCTTCTGCGTCTTTTCCATAGACGCAACGTCACATTAAGTTGTCACTTCCTCGCCGGATGAGAAAGTCGTCCCCAGCAGAGTCGCCATTTTGTTTGCGAAAGCAAAAGTCTTTATTTCACAAACTTTGTAAGAAGATTACAATTGAATTCTGGAAAAGTACAACTATAGGAATCCGATCTGAAGACGGTCGCTTTATCCCTTAGACGATATGAACTTTAAAGACGATAGACTCTGAAGAATGCAGCAGCACTTAAACAAAAACTTCTGATCTCTGATGATAATAATGATCTCATCTCCTTAATGAAGGACTTAAAACTCTATTTATAGAGTTCTAGAAATAACTAATTTGTAGTTATTCTGGATTACACAGGATGAACTGCGCTAGCAACAGACTGCGCAAATAATAAACTGCGCTGGCAGTTACTCGATCGTGGGCCAACTGTCTTAGACGCGTGGCATTATTTGATTGAAATGCGCATGGTCGTGTACAGGCGGTTGCCACATGACGAGCAATTGATGGCATGTAAACCACGTAATAAATGTCAGTTATCTTGATGGATTATGCCACTTGAAAAGTGCTAGCATCAGACTGCGCTGAGACTCGGGCTCGGTCAAACTGCGCTAAAGTTGAACTATCATACTGTGCTGGCTGTACAGCTATCCTCGAGCACTGTGCTGCACAAGAAATGAAAGGACTCCTCGTTTATCGGGCTGTCAGCTGTCAGAAGATCGGATTTTTGTCAGGTAATGATGGCATTGCCACGTCAACGTAGCGCGCTTGGGTGGTAGCGCAGTTTAGCTTGCACGTTTGAATTGTAGCACAATCTGCCTCATGTGCAGTCTATTTGAAGAGTACGCAATTTAATTTCTTCTTCTTATTTGATAAATGCAACTTGATTTTTAGGACCTACACAAGCGAGGACGAACGGTCTCATAGAGTCCAAAGCGAGGACAAAAGGACTCTGCGGGATCAGGGCATGATAGAATGGTATCAGAGCAACACGATCATCTGGCCAAATTGTTGATTCGATTGAATTCGTAGATGTTCTCTTGATCGAAATTCTTTGCCTGCTTGATATCATCGATGAGATGAACATTCCATACAATAAGTCCATAAATATTTTTATGATGTCGGCATATGTTTTATTGATTGGGATTGAGATGTTTTATTAAAACAAGAGTTTTGATATGATCTGAAATGGAATTTTATGGATTGAGGATGGTGAAGGATGCCGACTATCGCTGTTATGGATATCGTAAGTTTCTCCTTATGTTTCGAGGATGAAACTTTTTCTCGGTAGGTGGACGAAGACTATTGATCTGGATTAGTGGACGAAGACTCATTTTCTGATTGGCTTATGCCTAATAAGAATATGAGTTTTTAAATAAATGCTATGCTAACAACAAGATGGTAATCCTTGAGTATGCTTATCAGAGAATTCATATGTTGCTATGCTAATACAAAAAAAGAAGATAATCTGCATGCTAAGAAATGAATGTTGCCTTGATCAAAAGAACCTTGCCATGCTAGTAAAAAGAGAAAAGAGATGCTTTCATATATGTATCATATGCTATCAAGAGTATGTTTCAATGCTTAATGATATTGAACTGTTGAATGTTGCATGTTATCATCTGTTGTAAAAAGATTGGAATGCTTGATAGAACTGCTACCGTATAAGAGTTGCCTAAAAAAGATGGTATAGCTTGTCCGTATAGAGAAAAGAGTAGAGCTACTAGCTCGGTTATATGAAAAGAAGAGATGGATGGAATATGTTTGCTGATCGATCGATGAATTATTAACAAGAAGAGTTTAATTGATAGATGTTGCATTCATAGCGTCGGTCCGGAGAACTTGTGCACAAGGATGTAATCTCTCGATCGTTTCCAGGGAACTAGGATCGCTCGGCCTAGGAGGAAACATGACACTCTGGGGCTAGAAGTCCCCGCGATCAGGGTGGTGTTAGTCTATTAGTGATATGGGCTAGAACGTCCCAACTGCTAATAATGGGGATACCTATGGACCATCATATAGATAGGTGTGGATTGGTGAAGTGTTGAACCCTGTGCCACAGCTTCTAGTACGTGGGCATATCAGTACAGAGGTGACCCAGAGAGTCATAACTACTGGTATGTGCATGTACTAGTACAGAGCTGAGCCTTGAGTCACAGCTGCCAATCGGGTTGCATGAGTCGATAAGGATTTTGCTAGGAGCTAACAATGCAGAGACAAACAGAGAAAAAATGTTGGTTATATTATGTTTATGCTAATCCTTGTCTTGTACAGGGATAGACCGTCGGCTATGGGTAAGAATCACTGCATAAGTGATGTCCGTAAATGCTTTTATGTTTTCATCATAAACTGCTCTTACGAATATCTGTTACATATGAAATATTGCTTGTCCCTAAAGAAAGAATGATATGTTATGCAAATGAACATGTTCTAAATTAATGAATTGTTATGCCCCAAAGAATGATTGTGCAATATGTTCCTAACGAAATAATATGGCTCATAAAATACGTTGTGCATATCAGATGAAATTAATTGTCCCTTGAATGCTTGGAAATAAAATGAACTGTGACTTTTCAAAAGTGTTTTCAAAAGAAGTAATCTGACTCTGTACTGCATGAAATAAACATAGGTAAAAGTAGCAAAATCACATCACAAGAAATGTTTTCTCACTAAATGAATTAGTGATCGTTTCAGACGATGTAGCCTTTGTTCACAATCATCAGTATGTTGATATACTGACCCACCATCAGTTTGCACGCAGGTGCAAGATGAATCGAGATGGATAGTCCAAAGCGATAGCCCGAGCCTCATCCTCAGGAGCCAGAAATCAGAAAAGATGCCAAGAGATGGACATCTGTTGCAAAGAGGTATGTTTGTATATAAAAGAGATGTAATGTATGGAACGGGATCATTGTACTTAAGTTTCTGAGAGATTATAGCCATTTGGCATGTATCAGAGAGAATAAATAAGAGCTTGTAATCTGTTCAAAGGAATATCAATAAAGAGATTATTGTTTCTGCTACCTTGTGTTCAATTATATTTTGCAATATATTCCGTTGCGTATTGTTTATCTTGTCTATTTTGTCATTGTACATGTCTTGGCCTTGTGCAACCGCAACTTAGGCTTGCATGACATCATGCCCAAGGGAGGACGAACGATCTCACAGAGTCCAAAGCGAGGACGAAAGGACTCTACGGGATCAGGGCGTGACACTACCGGCCTGCTTGAGACCGATAAACCTCTACTGAAGCTCATACTGTGCCATGATACCAAAATACTTGGTCTTAAATCTGGTCTTGAAGCTGTCCCAAGAAGTAGGACGCCTCAAGCCCACTTCCACTGATGCCCACCAATCACAGACAATGTTCTGAAGCAACAACCGGACCTGATCGACTTGCTCCTCAGCAGGAACCTTCGCCACAGCTAAGATCGTCTCGTGTCACGACCTGCACCCGAATATTCGGGCACGAGTACGTGAATCACGCCCAGCCTACTCTATAGTATCGACGGTAGAACGCTGTCAAGTACCCAATAAATATCTACAACATCTAGGTGATCCATAAGGACAATGTACTCAAATCATATCATAATCAACTAAGGAAGATATGAATAGGAAAGATATCAATAACACTGAATCAAACAGAGTCTACAAATAAATATACAAGACCAAAAGTACCGGAGACAAATTCTATTAGAAGTACCGGATCCGCAAATGACCCTTCTGGTAGAGGCTACTGTGAATGCGCCGTTGGGGGTCTCCGACCACGTGAGAGCGTCGTCATCCGTGCCAATCTTCAGGCCGGAGTTCCGGAGGGCGGTAGCGGCCTTTTCTCTGATCCAGTCCCGGATAATGTGCCAATTCCAATTGCCTACATTGTTCCACAATTCTCTGATCTTGCTGGTAATCGGGACGTTTGGGAGGTGAGGGATAAGGTCGGCTCCCATCAAACTTTCAAGAAAGAGTGCTGAGTCGCTTGCTCCCAGATGAAGGCGAATCTTTGGTTCAGCGAGGGTACGACCGTGCAGAATACGGCGCCAAGCCGCTGATGCTCTGCTGTTGCTAATAGTACTAGCCGGGTGGATGTGTTTGAACACACACACACACACACATATATATATAATATATATATATATATATATATATATATATATATATATATATATATATATATTTATATATATACAAAACTTTTATAAAGATTCCATATAAAATTATGTCACATATATACAGATATATACAAAACTTTTATTCCATATAAAATTATGACACACACACACACACACACACACACACACACACACACACACACACACATATATATATATATATATAGGGCTGACCCTAAAATCTACTGGGCCTGGCAGAAATTTTATTTCTAAGCAATTAAACCTTTCTAATGGGATCAAAGCCCAGCCCATCAACAATATTAACGGTTAAATTATTAGGGGAATCATGAGCCCGGGGGGGGGGGATCATGAGCTGCTGCTCATTCTTCTTGAATCTCCAAAAAGTTTCCAAAGTCAAAGAGGAAAAAAATGGAGAGGGGCTCACTAAGGGGTTGTCACGCCCCGATTCCATCGAATCGATAGTCGTCCCCCGAGCGTGATGCCATACGAACCTAATTTGCGATCGCACAAGGCCTAGTCATAAGGTAATCTGAGACACAAGATCTAAGAGAGTACGCAGACAAATTGATTCACACAATAAGTAAAGGAAACTTGATCTTTATTGATAATGAACATCTTTTACAGACTCTGATACAAGACTCATTGTCGTATAGGCTACAACATGACTCGATTACAAAAGAGTGCCGATGAGATAGCCGTTCCATACATTGCACACATCCCTCAATATACACAAAGTACTCCAGTGACCTGGATGAGAGGGACGCTGAGTCATCTTCCTTGGACTGTCAAGAGCCTTCAAAAGTGGAGTTGCAGAGAAAGTCTTCGACGCACGGCCGAAGCTTCAAAATTACGAACACCGCCGAGCTAGCTGGCACGTCCTTCCTGGTTCGCGGGACCTGCAAAGAGCGAGGATCAGCATGAAACACATGTACTGGCGAATGGCTAATTAAATCCAAGCTCTGTATTTGATTTAAGAAGTTTCGTAAACATGTTAGCTAGCTATTTCAATGATCTTTCTAACCATCCTGTTCAATTTGCATGTTAACATGTTTTGAGGCAAGCATATGAAACTGTATATCATTAAGCAACTATCATATTCATCCCGTGTCCCGTGCACCTGTTAAGCAGTGAAGGGGTATGAAGGCCACTGGTAATGTCAAGCCATTTCGGACTATAGCATTGGTTAGACGACGCCCCTTTCGCATCGGGTAGCGAGCCCTGTGCGAAAGTGCCCGCATAACTCGTGCCGATGAAGGATTGGCGCTGCTACACTCGTTCCTCCCAGGTCGAATCGGTCCCTTAGCCTAGGCAACCGTTCGAGGAAACTTCACCTTGTCGACAAGTTATCCAATGACCGTTTTCTTTTAAACTTAGTCGATTTTGCTTCCTTAGCTGTATCGTTGCGATAAACGTTAATCGATTCATTCATTATTTTGCATAGGCTAAGTGGATTTGTATAAGAAAACTTGTTTTCTGTTTTCAAAACCGACAGTTTGATAGCAAGTGTTTCGTAAAGAATCGTGCCACGATTTCTTTGATTCTACACTATTATGACAAGCATTCAATTACTTAACATATTGAGTTTTGAAGTAGAGGGACGAGACGAAGGAGGTCAGCCACTCGCCTTAGTCTAGCTTCAAGCGAGCGACTGGTTGGCTGCGCTGACGTCGCCTACGCGATCACCTGCAATCGCATAAGCAACTGATTAGAATACTGTATAATTCAAGGATATTCGATATGAATGCGAAGCTCGAAAATGCGTCACAAAAATCCATTGAAAACATTCACGAAAAATGCATTCACGAAAACCAAAGCCAAAGCCAAATCAAGTACGGCATAAAAACCAGAGCAACGGAAGGTCTTTCCCGACTCAACCGCAGAGCCAATCCTCGAGGCTCAACCCACAGAATATGGGACTTGGTTCCGAAGAAGCCATTCCATAACGTGGAATGGATCTTAATTCAACCGTTCCCGTTCGATCGACTCGGCCGATTCCGACCTATCGGTCCCGACCGAATCGATAGCGACAGTGTTCCTTTCTCGCGTACCCCGTAGACGGAAATGGGGCACGATGTAGGGACGGGGTACTACACCATAACCAACTAATAAAAAGTTTGATCCTCGAAACTTAAAGATAGAACCTATCTCTACGAGAATAACGAAGGAAATTTCTCCTTCATTTTTGATTCAAGCTCCCACGTCGACTCTTCGACTGAATGGTTCCTCCAGAGGACGCGAACGAGAGAGATCGCTCGATTGCGCAGCAACTTATCCTTGCGTTCTAAGATTTGAACTGGCTCTTCAATGTAGGATAAGTCTGACTTTAGCTCCAGCTGGCCAAAATCTACCACGTGGCTAGGGTCGTACACGTACTTCCGCAGCTGAGAGACGTGGAAGACGTTGTGTACACCTTCAAGCACCGGCGGTAGGGCAATTTTATAGGCCACTGGGGCGACCCGTTCAAGTATTTCGAACGGCCCAACGAATCTCAGACTCAATTTTTCCTTCACACCGAACCGAGTAACTCCCCGCATGGGCGACACTTTGAGAAATACGTGATCGCCTACTTGAAACTCGAGGGGGCGACGATGAACGTTCGCATAGCTTTTCTGACGACTCTGCACGGTCTTTAATCTTTCCCAAATGAGCCGAATCTTCTGCACGGTCTGTTCAACCAGTTCCGAACCGAGAATCTGTCGCTCTCCGACTTCGTCCCAGCAAATGGGTGATCGGCACTTGCGCCCGTACAAGGCTTCATACGGTGCCATTTGAATGCTGGATTGATAGCTATTGTTGTATGCAAATTCGGCCAGAGGTAGATGATTGTCCCAGCTTGATTTGAAGTCAATTGTGCAGAGTCGTAGCATGTCTTCGAGAATCTGATTGACGCGCTCCGTTTGGCCGTCGGTCTGAGGATGGTAAGCTGAGCTGAACTGCAACTTGGTACCCAGCGCCGACTGAAGGCTACTCCAGAATTGGGACATGAATCGTGAATCCCGATCAGAGATGATGGATACTGGAACTCCGTGCAGCCATACTATCTCATCAAGATATATCTGCGCCAGGCGATCAACACTTCAAGTAACTTTGAAGGCAACAAAATGCGCTGACTTGGTTAATCGATCGACGATGACCCAGATAGTATCATTTCCCGGCGGTGTCTTCGGCAGACCAATAATGAAATCCATGCACACGTGCTGCCACTTCCATTCTGGAATTGCCAGATTCTGCATCTCCCCGCCTGGTCTCTGGTGCTACGCTTTCACCTGTTGACAGGCCATGCATTGCGACACGAAGAGTGCCACATCTCTTTTCATTCCGTGCCACCAGAAGTTTGTGCGGAGGTCCTTGTACATCTTCGTGCTACCGGGATGCAAAGTGTATTTTGCATAGTGCGCCTCCGATAGTATCTCCTTTCTAAGTTCTGAATTATCCGGAACGTATAGCCTACCCTTCAATCGAAGCATGCCGGTTTCGTCTTCCGCAAAGTCGGTCGTCCTGCCCGTCGAGATCATCTCTCGCACTTTCTTCAGATATGGATCGTCCGTCTGAGCGGTCTTGATCTTATCAAGCAAGCTCGGCTCTAACTGCAACTTTGCCAACTGTACATTTCGGAATCTGACTGGGAGCTCGATGCCCATCTCTTCTAGGTCACGTAGCAGTCTGGGGTCGATGGATAACGAGGCAATATACTTTTGACTCAAGGCGTTCGCCACAACATTTCCCTTTCCCAGCGTATAGTCGGTAGTCAAGTCGTAATCTTTGATTAGTTCCAGCCAACGCCTTTGCCGCAAGTTCAGCTCCTTCTGCGTGAATAGATACTTGAGGCTCTTGTGATCGGTATAGATCGTGCACGCCACGCCATAGAGATAGTGGTGCCACAATTTCAACGTGAACACAATCGCCGCTAACTCCAGGTCATGCGTGGGATAGTTCTTCTCGTGCGGCTTTAGCTGTTGGAAAGCAAAAGATATCACCTTGTTCCGCTGCATCAGCACACACCCTAAGCCCTGACCGGACGCGTCGCTGAATATCTGGAAACCCTCAGTCCCTTCTGGAAGTGCGAGTATTAGGGCCGAGACGAGCCTTTGCTTCAACTCTTGGAATGCAGCTTCACAGTCGTCTGACCATTCAAATGCGACTCATTTCTGGGTGAGACGAGTCAGAGGCGATACGGTCTTCGCAAAGTCTTTCACGAAACGTCAGTAGTATTCTGCTAAGCCAAGGAAACTTCGAATCTCGTCGACGGACACTGGCCGTTTCCAATCGACAACGGCTTCAACTTTCTTTAGGTCGACCGCAATACCTTCAGCAGAAATAATGTGTCCGAGGAATGCGACGCTGCTAAGCCAAAATTCACATTTGCTTTGCTTCGCGTATAGTTGATTTTCTCGAAGGGTCTGAAGCACGGTCCGCAGATGCTCAGTGTGTTGCTGTCTATTCTTCGAGTAGACGAGTATATCGTCGATAAAGACTACTATGAACTTGTCGAGGAATGGTCGGAACACCCGATTCATTAAATCCATAAAAGCGGCAGGGGCATTCGTTAGGTCGAACGGCATTACCAGGAACTCGTAATGGCCGTATCGAGTGCGAAAGGTAGACTTTGATACATCGTCCGGCTTGATCTTGAGTTGATGGTAACCCGAACACAGATCAATTTTAGAGAACACCGTGGCTCCTTGACGCTGATCAAACAGATCATCTATGCGGGGCAGGGGGTATTTGTTCCGGACGGTGGCTTTGTTCAGCTTGTGGTAATCGATACAAAGATGCATAGAGCCATCCTTCTTCTTGACAAACAGTACGGGCGCTCCCCAGGGCGAGATGCTGGGTCGGATGAATCCCTTGTCGAACAATTCTTGTAGCTGCACTTTGAGTTCTTTAAGCTCTGCAGGGGCCATTCTGTACGGAGCTTTCGAGATCGGTCAAGTGTCGGAGAATGTATCGATAGTGAACTCAATCTCTCGATCGGGCGGCATGCCGGACAGCTCGTCCGGAAACACATCGAGGAATTCTGCCACAACGTCGGTCTGACCCGCGTTTGCACCATCCTGTCGCATGTCTCGAACGGAAGCTAGATAGCCATCGCACCCGGAATGCAGCATCCGTCGAGCAGATATTGCGGAGATCACCATGCAGGTCGGCGACGCCTCACCACACGAGTAGCAGAATTCAGGCACTCCATGTATACGGAATGTGACCTTCTTTTCAGCGCAGTCTATGGTTGCGTTGCACGGACCGAGCCAATCCATCCCCAAAATGATATCGTAGTCCTTAATGTTTAGAACTATCGCATTGAGACTGACCTTTTGACCACCTATACAGATGATTCCGTCTCCGCAGACTAAATTTGCAAGTAGTGGCATGCCCGACGGTACGTTAACAGTGAGGTCGATGCCCAGTGGTGTCAAGGTAAATTTGTGCTCGGCGGTAAAGTCCGCCGATATAAAACTATGCGTGGCACCTGAATCAAACAATACATGAGCAGGTTTATTATTGAATTGCAGTATACCTGTCACGATTGTATCAGATACAAACGCTTCGTCCCGAGTCATGGCGTAGATGCGGCCCTGAGCATTGGGGCGACGGTCTTGGCCATTCTGTTGTGCGGTCGGTGGAGCCCGAGGTACTTGGCCTCGGTTTTGTTGATGTTGCGGGGGGCGTTGGTTCGGCGTAGCTTCCGGGCAGTCCCTTACGAGGTAATCTTTTTGCCGCACGCGAAACATACTCTGTGCTTAAGTCGGCACTCAGTGTCCAGGTGCCCGTCCTTGTGGCAGAAATTGCAGACCATCCGCTCCTTCGTCTGGTTGCCACGATATTGACGCTTTTGTGCGTTGTTGCCTCCCGTATTACTATGGCGTTTGTTATTAAAGTGAACAACGTCGGTAGTAGTAGGAGGATACTCTGACTCCAGACGGATGGCATGGTTAAGTGCCTCGCCCACAGTTTTGTATTTCGGCACCGATACATGAGCACGGATAGAGGAACGCAGGCCCACTACAAATCGTTTTGCTCGACTTGCGGTGGTAGGTAAATAGTCTCCAGCAAACTTAGCCAGTTTGTTGAATTTGGCCGCATATTGTCGTACAGTCATATTCCCTTGCGTCAACTGCATAAACTCATTTTCTTTTTCCTGTCACACGGCTGTAAAAAGATATTCATTCTCGAATGCATCTCTGAATGTCGCCCATGAGATCGCCGCCGTCTCGTCTTCACATCGAATAGCCCGCTTCTGCACAGCCCACCAATCGTACGCGTTCATTCGAAGTAGAAGTTGAGCACACGCAACTTTCTTCGAGTCCTCGACACCCAGAAGCTCGAACTTGTCTTCCAGCTCCTCCAACCAGTCGATAGCCACCGAGGGATCTTCTGTGCCGTTGTCACGACCCGCACCCGCTTTTCGGGACGCGAGAGCGTGAGCAAGCCAGCTACGTATCAAGCGGACTCCAGCCCGACTCGAGTACGTATAAGCTGTCAAGATTTATGGTATCAAGGCTAATATGGTAATCTATAGTGTATCTCAATCCACAAGAATATATAAGACAAGAATGAACAATTATGGGTCATGGTCTGCAGCCCATTAGCATATTGTCTGATTAGATTCCAAGAATGATATGAGTCTATAAAATACGCAGAATATAACATGGTACGGAATGTAAAAGCACGAGAAGATAATAAAGAAATATCACAACTAAATAACTGTATCATACATCGCAATCCTCTACCATCCCGCTCTGCTAACTAACTCCATGTAGTCGCTAAACCTGAAGAGATCATCAGGTCGTCAGAGGACTAGCAAGATACATAATATACAGGCCAACATGTAACAGTACAAATATATAAAGAAGTAAGGAACAATCAAGGTTACCCAACGAGACAAGTGAACTAAGACACGAGATCTAAATATAAGGATCCTAAGACACTGGCATGCCATACTAGAAATGGCTAATAGGTCAAAGCTATAGATTGCAGTCAAGGCAAGTACTCACAATCTATAGTGTCTCAATCGCAGTCAAGGCAAGTACTCACAACCAAGACGGTAGCCAATCCTAGTATAAAATCCTATAGACCGTAGTCAAGGTAAGTACTCACAATCTATTGAATGTCAAAGTCAAGTCCTACTCAAGTCATGTCAAGTCAAGTTATAATCAAGTCGAGGGAATCGTGGTGTAGGACTAGACGACTCTATCAAGCAATACGTATGAGACCATCACAGTATAATAGGTAGAAAAATATCATAACAGAAAAGGAACAAGAATGTGCAGGCAACTAGAAACATGTAAAGTAAAACTATATCAGGATGAGTGTACTAGACATGGAGTAAAGCAATCACGAATGTAAGCAAAAGAACCGCAACGAGATAATGAACATACATATAAATTATACTATACAAGTTGGCAAGGTATACTTGCCTGGGGGTTGCACGGAGAATCAACAATGTATCGCCAATCACAAATATGAAAGTCCAAGTCATCACAACTGTCTCCGAAAGCTGAAATAAACGTTACCAATATTCTCAGAATAGTCAAATTAGCTAGGATTGCCTGTCCTTAAGTCCAATTCTGGACACAGGGGCAAAACGGTAATTTCGGGCAAAAATGATGTCCGCCGTTGGACCCGCTTTGCACCGAAAAGTGTGCCAGAGTCAAAGGTCTCTAAAGTCGTCAAACTATATGTCTATGGATTCGTTTTGATGATACGAACCCAACGGTATGTCCAATTTTGGATTCCGAGGGGCCGTGCACAAAATCGCCCGTTGAGTGGGACCGTGGGGCCCGCAAAACGGCGTTCCGATTCTATTATCTCAGAATCGGACCAAACTTGGCATACAGGACCAGAAAAATGATACGGTCCTGCTGGCGCAAGTTTTGTCTCGATCTGACGAGCGTGCACAAAGTAATTGGAGAATTTGCAAAGTGCACGATACGGTGAATTTCGACGGATACGCATCAAATTCGTCGCGCACACGTGACCAATTTGAATTCCGCGAAAGCCCATACGACCACGAAGCCATTACGCACCTTTCGATGCCTTGGTTTCGTGACCACGTCGCCCGGATTGGCGGGATGCACGTCGTGTGGATGAGTTTTTCAACTTTTTAAAACTGTTTTTTCTAGGTTTTTTCTGATTTTTGGATTCGAATAACTCTGCCAATACTTGACGAAATCAGGAACTACAAAAATGGGTTTAATCTTGTATACGTTGTCTAGTTCTGCCTTTAGGTAGATTTTTAGGTTCGTTCATCTGTCGTCCCAGAAACGACTTCCAATTAGGGTTCTATGAACCGTTTTAATGTTCTGTTATACGTGGTTTTTCTTGGACTTTCACGAATTTTCACAATTAATCTAGAGCAACCTAGATCAATATAATTGCACAGTTTTGCAGGTGGTTAACTAGGCTATCATTAAAAATTTACGGGTCGAAGAATCGTGAAACAACGAGGAAGAAATATACGTTGAAACAATACCTGCGCGGGTTACTGCTGCTACTGATTTCGCGGCTGCTGTCGCCACCCCCCCCGCGCGCGCGCCTCCGGCACGTCATGGCCGCAAGCGGCGGTCTAGGATCACACGCCGGCAATCCATGGGTGGCGCGCAAGAGTTGGATTAGGGTTTATGGAGTTGCTCTGTCTCGTTCATATTTAAACAGTCGGGGGGGGTGAGAAAGACTTGGCGCTCGGCTTGAAGGAGTTGGGGCCTCGGGAAGAGCTGAGTTTGCTCAGCTGAAAGGTTGGGCTGGGCTTCTTGTGGCCTGGCCCACTCAGCTGGGTTGGGTTATATTCGAGATGGGCTTTAATGCATGGCCTGTGGGCCGGGCTGAGGGAGTTGGGGCCTGGCTGAAATTGATTTATTTGGTTTATTTCTTTTTTTCTTATTCCTTTCTTTTTATTACAAATAATATATATATATATATATATATATATATATATATATATATATATATATATTTTATATATATATATATATATATATATATATATATATATATATATATATATATATATATAAAATATATATATATATATATTTTTTTTTTTTTTTTTTATATTTTATATATATATATATATAAATATATATATATATATATATATATATATATATATATATATATATATATATATATATATATATACACACATACATGTATACATACTTCCATACATACATACATACATACATACATACATATATATATATATATATATATATATATATATATATATATATATATATATATATATATATATATATTTCTTCTTTTTTTAAGGTGTCCGTGCATCCCCATCAACCCCGTGGCCACTGCCACCCAGCTGGGTTGATGCGGGAGGGGGGGCTCGATCCCGGGTCTCCCCGCCGAGAGCCCCCCTCGTGCCACTCGCGCTACGAGCGCCGGACACACACACACACACACACACACATATATATATATATATATATATATATATATATATATATATATATATATATATATATATATATATATATATATATATATATATATATATATATATATATACCCACATACGCACATTTATATAATCTATTTATATAACATTACACACATATAATATATTTATATATATACACACATACACATTAATATATATTTATATATACATACAAATACATACTTTAATATATATTTATATATACATACAAATACATATGATACAATATAATATATTTATATATACATACAAATATACACGTACATCGTATATTTTCATATACACATATACATTATATTTATTTGACAATAAAATAATATAATCAATAAATAATAATATTAAATAACAATCACAATAAATAATAATAAGAATAATAGTAATAATAATAATAATAACGAAATTTAATAAGCCAATAATGGTATATATATCATTTGTATAGTCTACTAGTCCCAAAATGTACATGGGCAAATGTCATTGAATAAAAATAAAAATAATATTTATAATATTTAAATAGGAATACTTAGAAATATTCACTATATCACTAAAATGGAATATGACACGATCATACCAAAATACATCAACACGAATGTCTTTGGATGTACCGCATGACTACATGGGCTTGGGCTCGGTTCGGGTCCGGCTTGACTAGTTCGGTACGACCAGGTCTTCTGCAAGTCAATAATCTAATTAATAAATAATTAAACATCTAGAAAGGTTAAGTCACAACTTAGCCTGGTTATCCTATTTAGGATATCACTATGGCTCGGCCTTCCCCTACCATGGCTAAACACTAGTCAAAGCACGTCATTGCACTGTCCGTGCCATGATTCCTAGTTGTCTTGTACTTCAAAACTCAATCATGGCTAAATTCATCTACCGAAATAATTAACTAAATAATTATTTATAAAATTCTAAAATCACTATTTAAATCAAATAAATAATAATAAAAAAAATTCCGGGAAGGGAGGCTACAGCCGTTGAAGGAAGTGCGGCAACTTTTAGTAAATTTTGACACGTCGAAGTTAGAACTTCTCGGTGCTGCAGGTGAGAGCACGGGCGTCTCTGGTTCTGCTTTGTTGGATCGAACCGCAGGTTGGGTCACGACATGCATCATCGTTAAATTGTTGTTGTTGTCCACGACCAACTGTACGATCTGCTGGAGGGTATTCAGCTGCTGCTGCTGCAGCTTGAATTGAGCCTCGAACCGATTCTCAAATTGAGCCTGACGAGCCTCCGCTTGCTAACGATGGAGCTCGTTTTGGCGTTGCTGCATTTCAAGCATCTGCAGCATACGTTGCATCGGGTCGCCGGAAGGTCCGGCTACGGTAGGCGTCATTTTCGTTGGGTTAACGGAATGCCCGGGTCTAGAAGAACTGGAGCCGCTGGAAGCGCTTGTCTCGTCTTCCGCCTGAGCTCCCATAACTGCAGGGAAAAGAAGGCAACTCTCGTTAGTTTCGAAAAATGTCCTGGGTTCAGCGTATGGAACAACTCATCTCATCGACACGAGGTCAACGGTTGGAGACTAGAACTCGTCATTGGAGGCCAAGGACGTAAAGTCGTGCTCTGATACCATTATGTCACGTCCCGATTCCGTCGAATCGATAGTCGTCCCCCGGGCGTGATGCCCTGCGAACCTAATTTGCGATCGCACAAGGCCTAGTCATAAGGTAATCCGAGACACAAGATCTAAGAGAGTACGCAAACAAATTGATTCATACAATAAGTAAGGGAAACTTGATCTTTATTGATAATGAACATCTTTTACAGACTCCGATACAAGACTCAATGCCGCACGGGCTACAACATGACTCGATTACAAAAGAGTGCCGATGAGATAGCCGTTCCATATATTGCACACATCCCTCAATATACACAAAGTACTCCAGTGACCTGGATGGGAGGGACGCTGAGTAATCTTCCTTGGACTGTCGAGAGCCTTCAAAAGTGGAGTTGCAGAGAAAGTCTTCGACGCACGGCCGAAGCTTCAAAATCACGAACGCCGCCGAGCTAGCTGGCGCGTCCTTCCTGGTTTGCGGGACCTGCAAAGAGCGAGGATCAGCACGAAACACATGTACTGGCGAATGGCTAATTAAATTCAAGCTCTGCAATTGATTCAAGAAGTTTCGTAAACATGTTAGCTAGCTATTTTAATGATCTTTCTAACCATCCTGTTCAATTTGCATGTTAACATATTTTGAGGCAAGCATATGAAACTGTATATCATTAAGCAACTATCATATTCATCCCGTGTCCCGTGCACCTGTTAAGCAGTGAAGGGGTATGAAGGCCACTGGCAATGTCAAGCCATTTCGGACTATAGCATTGGTTAGACGACGCCCCTTTCGCGTCGGGTAGCGAGCCCTGTGCGAAAGTGCCCGTATAACTCGTGCCGATGAAGGATTGGCGCTGCTACACTCGTTCCTCTCGGGCCGAATCGGTCCCTTGGCCTAGGCAACCGTTCGAGAAAACTTCACCTTGTCGACAAGTTGTCCAATGACCGTTTTCTTTTAAACTTAGTCGATTTTGCTTCCTTAGCCGTATCGTTACGATAAACGTTAATCGATTCATTCATTATTTTGCATAGGCTAAGTGGATTTGTATAAGAAAACACGTTTTCCGTTTTCAAAACCGACAGTTTGATAGCAAGTGTTTCGTGAAGAATCGTGCCACGATTTCTTTGATTCTACACTATTATGACAAGCATTCAATTACTTCACATATTAAGTTTTAAAGTAGAGGGACGAGACGTAGGAGGTCAGCCACTCGCCTTAGGCTTGCTTCAAGCGAGCGACCGGTTTGCTGCGTTAACGTCGCCTACGCGATCACCTGCAATCGCATAAGCAACTGATTAGAACACTGTATAATTCAAGGATATTCGATATAAATGCGAAGCTCGAAAATGCGTCACGAAAACCCATCGAAAACATTTACGAAAAATGCAGTCACGAAAACCAAAGCCAAAGCCAAATCAAGTGCGGCATGAAAACCAGAGCAATGGGAGGTCTCTCCCGACTCAGCCGCAGAGCCAATCCTCGAGGCGCAACCCGCTGAATATGGGACTTGGTTCCGAAGAAGCCATTCCGTAACGTGGACTTAATTCAAACCGTTTCCGTTCGATCGACTCGGCCGATTCCGACCTATCGGTCCCGACCGAATCGATAGCGACAGTGTTCCTTTCTCGTGTACCCCGTAGAAAGAAACGGGGCACGATGTAGGGACGGGGCACTACAGGGGTCCTCGGTGGAGAGCGCCGATGCGGAAGGCCGGGCGAAGTTCGGGACGATGCCAGCGGAGAGTCTCCGGCGCAGGCAGGTCAGCGCACGGGGACGGGGCTCGTCCATCAGTGGAGGAGCTCCACCGGGTTGAAGCCAAGGTGGTGGAGTGGTGTACGCCAGGGCGGAGGTCATGGCAGCGTCGGCACGGGGACACGGGATGGCCTAGGCGGCGGACTGGCTCAGAGAGCAAGCCGGGCGGGGAGGCTCTGGGACACCGAGGTGGCAGACGCGACCGCCGGATCCGGCTGGAAACGATGGCGTCGGCTCGACGGCAACACATACGAGGTCATGTCTCTCTCCTACTCCCTCTCTGTATGTTGATGGTGGCGGGGTGATGACGATGGTGGTGCAGGCGGTGGTTGCGAAGTGTGGTGGTGGGCGAGGCGGTGGGCGACTCTACGCCAATAACGGTGGTTGGAAGTTCCTGTGGTAGTGGTGTGTGGAGTGAACAGAGGAAGGGTGGCTAGCAGTGGTGGTGATGGGCTGTGTTGATCGGGGTCAGGGAAAAGGAGCTCGGGCGATGGCCGGGTGCTGTGGTGGTATTGGCCGAATTGGTTGGGATGAAGGCAGGGCGTGGTCAGATTTGGGAGAACAGGCTGGGCCGATGGGATGGCCGGGGTTGTGAATGGTGGTTGCGACACAAAGGTGCTAGTGCGTACAAGTGGTGGTAGTCGGCCAGGATAGGCGGTCAGGAGCATGGCCTGATGGGTTGTGGTGGCTACTAGAAATTTTAGGGGCTACAAAATTTTAGGAATTTTTTCTAGGTTACATCTCATTCGAAAGTGCAATAGATATAAGGGAATGGGGGAAACCCTAAAACAATGTATTTGTAATAGAATTAGGGAAATTAATGGAAAATCACTAACTGCTAACATCATGCTAACCACTAACAATTTGCTATATGTAACTTAATTAGTTAATTCTTAAATAATCATTAGCTAATAATAATTTAGAAATTACGACTAGCTAAATACAATTTAGCAACCATTATAGATCCCTACCCTACGTAAATTCAAGAAGCTAGCACGCGATCCTAGTCTAACTTGGTAGGCTAGGATTAGGACCAAAATGGACTTAGGCCGATACGAAAGAGAAAACGAATATCCTACAATTTATCGAAAACCTTTAAGGCTAGAATAATTAATAAAAATATTTCTATTTCCAAAACATAATCTCACCAATACTTCTTTTATATAAAATAAATATTTATAACTTATATTTTTTTCTGAAGTGGACAGATAATTCAATTAAGTAACATCTCACATAAAAATAGTTTGTTTTACAAAACCAATGACTAACAAAACACTGATTACAATTTACGATCGAAAATATTTTCTCAATATTAGAATTGCACGATTTTCAAAGATTTAAAAATTTAGAGATTTAAAAATACAAGAAATTTAAAAATCCAAGAAATCGATTAACGGAGGTTACACCTCGATATCCTGAAGCCAAGCATCTGCGGTAATGGCATCCTCCGTGCCATCGAAATACCTTGGGTTGAGCCGAACAAATCTTGCCAATACACCCGAATCAGTCCTCCTGCTTCTTTCTAAGGTTGTCTGCAAACCATGATTTAGTAAAGCGTTCTGCTCTTGCTGTTGTGCCTGCTGATATTGCTGGACTGCCATCTGATGCTGCTGCGTTGCCAACAACCCTCGTATGATCTCCAGAAGTGCTGCAGGGTCGGGCACTGCTGCTACTGTCGGTATTTCTAGGGGTGCAGGAAACCCTGGGACCTGTGGCTCAACTGGCTCTGTCATCACTTCTATGCGAACCTGATAAGGATTTGGCTCTTCCTCATGCTGATGCCCTATAGAACCTTGCTCCACAGGATTCTCTTCCATGTCGGCCCTGCCAACTGCTGAGAACGAGGCACCCCTATAGGGAAAGAGACAAGAAATCAAACGAAAAGACGAGAAGTAACGAGGATGAAAACGAGTTAACAATCAAGGTGCGAAATAGGAGACGAATTAAGAGATCAATGGAACATATTTTGATTGACTCCTATATTAACAATACCCCATAAGTCTGAAAACCAGACCTACATGGGCTACCACTAAAACCTTGTCACGCATCAGTAACGAAATACAGAGACGAACATGGCCAGCTACCCTGTATAAGGTACGAAGACGTCATACGACGATCACGGCTGTTGCTAGACTTGGGGTTAATGCTACAATCAAATCACCTAGGGTCTCCTGGAACAACTATGTCTCAATCATTCAAGCAAGAATCATTAATTAATGAACTTATGAGATAAAGCAGTAAGGCATCTCTGACGCTTCATCAAAGTGATCATAAGAACTAGCCATACAAGATGCCAGCCAACACAGAGAGTCAATAATATATAACAATAGTCAGCTGTAGTCTGATTAATTATAATTATGTAAAGGAAACTAAATGTCCAGAACAATCGGCTAAACAGGTGCCGATGGTTAAATTCCAAGTACAAAATGATAATATCAGAGTGGTGAAGACGAAACCCACTCTTGTCCTCTGACGACCATGCTTCTAATATGCACCATCTTCAGGAAGGAAAGCTGAATTCTCAGGCACTGCTATAAAATCTGGCCAAACAAAACCAGCGGGGTCAGCCCCGAATAATAAATACCACAAGGGAGCATATATGAATGAGACAAATACCCAAGCAATAATATAAGATATGACCGATAATCATAGTCTATAATTCACCCGCGAGGCAATGCGACACCCTTACAACCAAACAAGGACAAAGAGTGCCAAACTCCGACGGGATAGATTACACACTATATCGTGGTCAGGCTAAATAGCTTCTAAATCTTAGCTTCGGTCCATAGCCTGTCCCAGCACAATGTCCCAACCCAACAACCAAACAAAGACATGGGTTGGACCATGCACCGTGACAGTCCATGTCCCTCTGTTACTAGCAGAAGAAAACATATCACAAGCAAGTCAATTTACAAGCGACCAATCAGTCTTACAACTTTTTATGTTTATTCCGGGTTATCCCGATAATGCTTATATAGGAATCCTCAGATCGTATCGTACCCGAGTCTGCTAGCTGAATCGTTATTTACGCATAGCACATAGCAAATAGAATGCACCGATCCCTTGTAGGGCTACTGTGATGAACAGATCAGTAGCACTTTCGGTCCTCTTATAGGGAGGTACTGGCTCGACATATGTCAGATACTGTATCCCGCTAGTGCGAATGAATATACAGTATCCGTGGTAGCCAGCCTTTCACTCACAGACAATTTTTCTGACAGGGCCGGTACCGCACGACCTCGAGATTCTGTTCCCTCCCAATGCTTCTACCCACTTGAGTTGCCTAGATTAACCCTACTTTTGCTTGGAATCCCGTGCTATGGTCACATCATCATCCTCCTAAATGTCGCACATTAGCACGGGTACCCTAAGTATGGATCCCGAATTGGCTCGTAGAGTTCCAATTTTAAATACATCCTTAGTATAATGCATCAAACCAATCAATCATCATACCACGTCGTCGTTACTGACGACTAACCCTGACCATGCTAAAAAATATGATTATACTGACATATAGCTTGTAGGATTGCTTAGCACGTAGATTAGCACCTCGGTGCGCACGTAGGATAGTACCTCAGTGCTCACATAGTTGTACCTCAGTACATGTATGTAATAGTACCAGTACAGCACATGTAATCAGGTCATAAACGTGGTCCAACAGGCACATGTGCTAGTCACTTAGAGTCCATTGGGTATACACGTACAGCGGCGCAAATAGGCATGTGGATCACGTAGGCGCACGCATACTCCTACGCGCATGGGCAGGAGGACACATGAGTAAGAAAAAATAAGTCACAAGAGATTCAATGAAAAATTAATCCAAATCATCCTGTAGGTGCATGGGAAATCCTACGCATGAATCAACATGCGCATGGGTTAACCGACGCATAAAATAACATGTGCAGGGGGCCAACATAGTCTCCTGTGCCATAGGCTCAGGGAGACGGGCATGTTGGTCCTGGCGCATAACTCCTGGGCGCATGGCGGTCTGATTCTCAGTCAGATGTTTAGCAACCAAGGTGCATGCAGAGCAGACGCATAGCAGATCCTGCGCAAGGCAAGTCATGCACGTGGCACTTAGGCACACGGCTAGATAGGCGCATGGGATTCAGTGCATATGCGAGACTCGTCTATGCATCCAGTCTATGCGCGTAGGGAACCTACGCGCATGACACGCATAGAGTCGGGGATGTGTTGCCAGGACTCCTAGGTACATGGCCTTTTGGCACATGGCCTCCTGGGCGCATAGGGGAGGTCGTCATCTCCAAACAAGAAGCTTTGGCTATGGAGTTCCAAAAACTTCAAACGGCCATAACTTGAGTTCTAGAAATCGAAATCCGACGAAATAAAAGTCAAAATTGTATGGAATCTAATTCTCTACCACATGGAAACTAAAAATTCCACCAAAAATGTAAGAACCCTAACTTTACCAAAACTCAGATCTACAACCAAATAGCCATTAAAACCGAAACTCCAAGAACTAAACTTGTAGAGAATATAAAGATGAACAATCTAGTCTAATAATATTTAAGAAATAACAAGGAATGAAAAATATAAGTGGTCTCTCCATTAGTGCAATATGTACTTGCCTATGGGTTTGTTGGAGGAAAATAAATAGGAGTAAATAGGAAAGAGAGTATGGAAGAGAGTATTTATAGTGGATGGGATTTTTCTTCCTAGAAACCCTAATCCTAAGCATGTCCTAACCATGTGACTAATGACATGTTACACTCTACATAATACAACTATTGAATTAATTAATTCAATGAAACTTTGATTCTTAACATGGTCTAGTAATTACGTGATACATGTGCACGAGTACAAATACCAGATACCGCATACAGGATCAAATGCAAAAAATAAAATACGTATACTAGGAATGGGGAGTGACAATGTGTCACGCCCCGCTCCCGCAAGAGCGATCGTCCTCGCTAAGGCGTGATGCTGCACGGGCCTAGGTTGCGCCCGTGCAAGGCTAATCCCAGAAACGGCCGATTTGAGCTAGGCCACAGAGTCGCACATAGTGTCCCCATTTGCAGCAGAAAGTAAATGAACACAAATCGAAGCGAATTCAAACTCTTTATTAATTTTTAAGAAGTTACAAGCGGAGCTAGGCCGAGTTTACAAGTCTCTCAAGCTCTCTCTCTCTCTGTGAAACATAAAAGGCGCGCCAAGTGGCTTACAACATGGAATGATTCATGGCGATGTTCCGATACATTATGTCCTGTATATGGTGCTTCAGCTCCTTGCAATGCTCCAAGGCTCCAGAGTTAGCTCCGTGCCTTAGCACGTTCGAGGAAAGCTCCGCACCCGACGACATCTCCTGCGTGCTGCAAGCAAACTGTGGGGTTATCAGTACATTATTATGCACTGTTGGGGAGGCTAGCTTGCCCACAATGCTATCATTACCAAATATATTCTATTTACTTTTGTGCATCGTCTATCATTCATTGTCTTTCTAATCTTGCCTTAGGATTAGTTTCATGGCATATTTCATAACCTATCTCGTGTTTGCCGAATTCGATGTGTTGCATATAAATACATGCATGACTTACCCATATTTATCGTCCGACCTTCTCTGTCCAAAGTAAATCAAGTTAGTCAATAATTCATATAAACTTTCAATGCGAAGGGCGTGTCCTTGCCTCAAGTTCTAGCGCGATGTAGGCGTGTTTTCTAACTCGTTTTCACGAAGTACTCTTTATCCTTTGGTGTGTTACAGTTCAAGCCTGTTCAGAAGGCACTTCATTTAGTTAACTTAGACTACTTTGTTTCAATTCAAGGACTTGCACGTAGATTGCCACCAACAAAGCCCACTTAATCTATATGCACTGGTCGCTGGCACCATAAGCCATTTTGGACCCTTTCTCCCTTGGTATTTCTCAACTAACGTAGGGTGCTGGCTGGCACACCCCGTTAGTCTCTTGAAATACCCTACACTTACGTCTCCTGGGTAGCCAACCCCGCACCTAAGAAGCCCGTAAGCCTCTTTGATTCCGCCTAGGCCGGCCATGATCCTCCCTTTGATCATGCCGCAGAATCCCTTATATCTCCCACCTTCCGTATACGAAGGGATTGTCCATGACCATTTCGTATTGTTTGTTATTTTAACTTAATGGCTGTCTCCGAGCCATAGGCTAACCCTTAGCCATAATGCGTTATCGACCAGGTTGGCGTCCGTGCAGCACGGGTAGCGAGCCCCTTTACACGTGCCCTTCATACATGTCGCTAACCATTCCTTTCTTTCTTGTCTTTTATTCATTCTTTTTTATTTCTTTCACTTGTCCGTTCGTTCATTGATTCATCCACACATTCATTCATTCATTCGCTGATTCATTCATTCACTTATTCGTTCATTCTTTCATTCATACATTATGCAATTCCTCGTACGGGAGTCTCCTTGGCAACCCATCGGTCCCAAAGTCTTTCAATATTGCTATACTCTACTCGGAACGACTATATCGATAGTCTTCCATTTCATTGTTGTAAACCATTCATTGTTTTATTGTTGAACGCATAAGGGATTTGAACGTAAGCTTGTGCCTTAGTACGAGCATGGAGCGCGGTACGAGAGTTCTCACATTTTCTATGTTCTTTTCCATATTCTATACAAGCATACAAGATGGAATTATTCCCTTAGCTAGGTGCGTTTAGTCATTTATTAGCATGCGCGGTGTTATCGCCTAGCGATTCTAGCAATAGTATCCGTATTGTTATGTGTCTAGGCTAAGCAAAGACGTTTATCGGAGCCACCCACCTTAGCGATGGTCGCATCGGTCGAGCGATACTCCGAGCGCACCTTTGAAAGTCAAAGTCTGGATTCATCTTTGACGGGCCAATGTAAGCCTTGCATCGATTCTTCATCAGGTCGATGCCAACTCTTTGAGTCGACGGCTCGTTTGAGTCGTTGCACTTGCCGTTTGAATCGACGTTCCGCTAGGGCGAAGCGGATCATTACATAATACACCACTCAAAATAAGTCTCGTCCTCGAGACTTCCTGAGTGCAGGTCATCCTACCGTTCCCTAACACATATCGTGTACGTACCTTAGACAATTCCTATTGAATGGCTTTACTGTCGATGGTGTCGAACTATATCGATATCTTCCAAGTTTTACGTTGCATACGTTTGGTGAATTTTATCGAATGACTGTTCACTCATTATTTATTTTAGATTTGATGACGCTTATTCAATTGTCATATTTCTTCGACTTGGTTGCTATTTTGACGTGTCATGGGACTGAAATGGTCGCACGAGGTTCGTTGTAATTTATCACACGCGAGGGACGTAGGCTGAGGCAAACTCACTTTCGTTTACCGCATCTCAACACCCACTTGCAGCTACATTCGAGTTCATCATATCGCTGAGTTTGGATCATGCGCATATTCAAGGCGTCCCTCGAATACGTATATTTCAACCAATCTTAGTGATTAGCGAAGTCGGACAAGCTACTTGTTATAGTTTTGATTTGTCGATCGTTTTACTTTTACTTCGATTAAAATCGAACTCATGTGTATCACATATCGTTTATCTCCGTCCTCGAGATGATTCGATTCGCTTGTCAAGCGCTCTTGTCAATAAATCAATACAATTTTTCTTAGCAGAGTCGACCAAGTCTAAGTACTTCCCGTCCGATTCGAGACCAAGTATTGCACTATCATCGAGTACGTCTTCCAATCAATGATTCAATTCGTTATACCAACTTTACTTGCATAATATCGATTTTATATCATTCACTTGTTAGGGCCAATCTCGTTGTCGTTCATATACACTCCCAGTTTTTCGTCATACTCTAAGTCTTGTTGCCCTAAGTCTATCGTCCGTCCAGACGATACCGTAAACCACACAGGTTCAATCACTCGGCATAGGGTCGTCCGCCTATCCGCTAGGTCATCTCACCAGGTCATAGTTACAAGTCAAGTCCGTGGCTCATCGTGCAAGGTCGTTGTACGACGCTCGCCCCAAATCCTATGGTCAAACCATTTGTTTTTTGTACGGGTTTCTACCCAAGTTCATTTTGCTCAAATTCCTAAACATCAAAGCAACGTTCACCTATTCGCATCAACACATTCTCCGTTCCAAGTCCGAGCTCGTTTAGAAAAGTCATCCTACGATAGGTTGTCCTCAACCAAATCCTCGACATGTTTTATCGCGTGTCCATACTAATAATTTTCGTAGTCTATTTCTTCAAGTATGTTTGATACAATCCACCTATCCATCCTATCCAATTCACGTAGTCGATCACAAGGTCGTCTAGCCTTGCAATATGTCGCGCCCTGATCTCGCACAAGTCTGATTATCCACGACGGACATGAATCACCATGTCAATATTCCCGCAGAATAATCGTTCTCATCGGGACGTAACTCTTGCGTTGCGTCTAGACTTACTCATTTCGATACGCGGATTGGGCCTACTCAATCTTCGACTTTACTCGTCATCTATTTACGTCCGATCAATCCTCAAATTTGTCTTCGCTTCAAACCACAAGTCGTAGCAATCAAAATTGCCATGTCAAGGTATTTCGAGTTCGATCATTCCTGCTGGACATGAATCACCATGCCAACGCTCACGTGGAACGATCGTCCCAAATCTGACATGACGTATGTGCGAGGCTGGACTTGCGCTCGCTCAAGACAAGATCGTTGTCATTGTGGTTATCACCGAACAATCAAGTCACTTCCCTTATTCATTCCAAACATTCATTTCTCTCCAATCCCTAACATAGCATCCTTTGAAATAATAACTTCTAACACGATCATCATTTATCGAATCGGAGTACCCCGAGTTATCATACATCGATCTTTGATACGCCTC
Organism: Iris pallida; assembly: GCA_029216955.1. NCBI lineage: Eukaryota > Viridiplantae > Streptophyta > Magnoliopsida > Asparagales > Iridaceae > Iris > Iris pallida. The sequence goes on along the minus strand of JANAVB010018199.1, from coordinate 26,782,434 downwards.
AATACCATCGATGATGTACATAACCTGACGATCTTTTTTTGCAACAAATTCCGAGTCGTGCAACTTAATTCCTTAATTCACATTGTCTCATGCTAACTCTTCCTTGAGCAACATCCATTCTAAATCCTTAGTCATTCTCGTATCTCCAAATCAACGTTTCCTATGCACGCTATCTTCCGATCGTGCTATCTTCGATCTCGTCCATGGTACTTCACCTTATCTCAAGTTTCAATCCCTTTGGCTAAATTTAAATCGCATACACGATCTTCTATGTTTCCTCAACCAAGACCTCAATTCGTTTCATCGTTCCGAATCTCTATTCAACTTATTTTGTACTTGCACTACACATTCACGTTTGTCCGAACAATATCTCATTTGAGACTCCCAAATCATGACTAAATAAGCGTTACTCATTCTAAGGCTTGCGCGATATCATCGCTTGCCGACATACTCGTTCTATCTGTAAATCCTTTAGTTTCGCTCGAACAATTTCTATAACGTCCATACACCACTCAGGGTTCGAGCCACTCGACTAGTCGTCGACACTCACTCTTATTCTTCTTTGAGGCTATCACATACACCACTCGGGGTCAAGCTATTCTATAAATACTCAAAAGATCATTCGATTCCCAATCGATATGTTCAATCGCGCGTTCGCCCTTTCCTCAAAGTCTAAGAATCATTCGCGTGTTCGCTTTAGCGTTGATCAGATCGCGTCTCTATTGACATACGTTCTAAGTCTCACTTATTCTCATTCGAGCGATAGTCAGTCTTGCTCGCAAACCCGTTTGCACCAAAAGGTATAGGTATGCGACACTCGGCACAATTTAGCCAAAAGGCTGTATGCATAATCATCCCGTTCGAACTATACTTCGATCTCGCGTACTCGTTCCCTATTGTCAGCGTAAGGTTATTCAAGCATGCACTACGTTTGCTAACTCTTAGCATTAGTTTTCTCTCAACTCAAGTCCGTTGTGGTTTGGCACAAAGGCCTTCGCCTATCGATCCCGTTCAACCGAGTACTTGTACGAGCTTTTAAAAATATTAGACATTGTATGGAATATCCCAAGGCACAATGAGAGAGAGCGTACACTTCTTTGTTTCCAAGCGAGCTTTCAAAACTGAGAGAATCAAAATGAAGTCCAAGGACGTAAAGCCGTGCTCTGATACCAATCTGTCACGCCCCGCTCCTGCAGGAGCGATCGTCCTCGCTAAGGTGTGATGTCGTACGGGCCTATGTTGCGTCCGTATAAGGCTAATCCCAGAAACGACCGCTTTGAGCTAGGCCACAGAGTCGCACAGAGTGTCCCCATTTGCAGCGGAAAGTAAATGAACACAAATCGAAACGAATTCAAACTCTTTATTGATTTTCAAGAAGTTACAAGCGGTGCTAGGCCGAGTTTACAAGTCTCTCAAGCTCTCTCTCTTTCTCTCTCTCTATGAAACATAAAAGGCACGCCAAGTGGCTTATAACATAGAATGATTCATGGCGATGTTCCGATACATTATGTCCTGTATATGGTGCTTCAGCTCCTTGCAACGCTCCAAGGCCCCAGAGTTAGCTTCGCGCCTTACCACGTTCGAGGAAAGCTCCATACCCGACGTATATCCTGCATCCTGCAAGTGAACTGTGGGGTTATCAGTACATTATTATGCACTGGTGGGGAGGCTATCTCGCCCACAATGCTATCAATACCAAACACGTTCTATTTACTTTTGCACCGTCTATCATTCATTGTCTTTCTAATCTTGCCTTAGGATCAGTTTCATGGCATATTTTATAACCTATCTCGTGTTTGATGAATTCGATGTGTTGCATGGAAATACATGCATGACTTACCCATACTTACCGTCCGGCCTTCCCTGTCCAAAGTAAACCAAGTTAGTCAACAATTCATATAAACTTTCAATGCCAAGGGCGTGTCCTTGCCTCAGGACCTAGCGCGACGTAGGCGTGTTTTCTAACTCTATTTCACGAAGTACTCTTTATCCTTTGGTGTGTTACATTTCAAGCCTGTTCAGAAGGCTTAGTTAACTTAGACGACTTTGTTTCAATGCAAGGACTTGCACGTGGATTGCCACCAGCAAAGCCTACTTAATCTATATGCACCGGTCGCTGGCACCACAAGCCATTTTGGACCCTTTCTCCCTTGGTATTTCTCAACTAGCGTAGGGTGCTGGCTGGCACACCCCGTTAGTCTCTTGACATACCCCGCACTTTCGTATCCTGGTGGCCAAGTCCGCACCCAAGCAGCCCGTAAGCCCCTTTGGTTCCGCCTAGGCTGGCCATGATCCTCCCTTTGATCATGCCGCGGAATCCCTTATGTCTTCCACCTTCCGTATACGAGGAGATTGTCCACGACCATTTCGTATTATTTGTCATTTTAACTTAACGGCTGTCTCTGAGCCGTAGGCTAACCCTTAGCTATAATGCGTTATCGACCAGGTTGGCGTCCGTGCATCGCGGGTAGCGAGCCCCGTTGCACGTGCCCGTCATACCTGTCGCTAACCATTCCTTTCTTTGTTATCTTTTATTCATTCTTTCTTTTCTTTCTTTCACTTGTCCGTTTGTTCATTGATTCATTCACACATTTATTCATTCATTCGTTGATTCATTCATTCACTTATTCGTTCATTCTTTCATTCATACATTATGCAACTCCCCGTGCGGGAGTCGCCTTGGCGACCCATCGGTCCCGAAGTCTTTCAATGTTGCTATACTCTACTCGGAATGACTATATCGATAGTCTTCCGTTTCATTGTTGTAAACCATTCATTGTTTTATTGTTGAACGCATAAGGGACTTGAACATAAGCTTGTGCCTTAGCACGAGCGTGGAGCGCGGTACGAGAGTTCTCACATTTTCTATGTTCTTTTCCATATTCTATACAAGCATACAAGATGGGATTATTCCCTTAGCTAGGTGCGTTGAGTCATTTATTAGCATGCGCGGTGTTATCGCCTAGCGATTCTAGCAATAGTGTCCGTATTGTTATGTGTCTAGGCTAAGCAAAGACGGGTTCATCTGAGCCACCCACCTTAGCGATGTTCGCATCGGCCGAGCGATACTCCGAGCGTGCCTTTGAAAGTCAAAGTCTGGATTCATCTTTGACGGGCCAATGTAAGCCTTGCATCGATTCTTCATCAGGTCGATGCCAACTCTTCGAGTCGACGGCTCGTTTGAGTCGTTGCACTTGCCGTTTGAATCGGCGTTCCGCTAGGACGGAGCAGGTCATTACACGATGTCCATCGGCACCCGAATGTGATTCAGACGTGAAGTACCATACACGACCCTAGGTGTTGCAATAACATACTAAAGCAGATATTTAAAAGCTAAATATTGTAAACTAAAGTACAAGATTGACAAGGTACACTTGCCTGGTTCCGGATGCTGATGAGAAGAAATAGGTGATCCAACGCCCAGGTCCGATGAGTCCAGAAAATCTAGAGAACAATTAACTAATTAATTAATAATTTATATAACAAAAGTTTATAATTTAATACCTATAATCCTAACAGCTAGGCTAACTTACTATTATGAAAAGGATTTGCAAATTAATTATTGCTAGGATCCTATTTTTCTTATAGTATAAAAAGAAAACTGATTGATTGCTCCATTAATTTAAACGCAATCAGTTGTGCATAACTTCTCTCATCACACTTCTCATGTCCACACCATTTCCTTTGTATACATTCCAGTGAAGAATTTCTTATATATAGAAAAAAATCATTCTCATTTAACTATTAGTCCATACTCACAAGCATCCATTCTTCCTCTTACTGTCAACAAAAAGTTACTATTTCGTTCAACCACTTGTAACCCTCCATCTCCTAGCTATCACAACCTTACAAATTTCTTACAGTTATTTCCCTTTTTCCCTATATTATTTCTACACCACAAATATAATCTCTAATATTATTTCTACACCACATATAGAATCTGTTAATAACTACAGCATGGTCGAGCTCTATCCTTTGTTTGGCAAGCTCAAGGGTATTGCACTCCTCTCATGCAACACTGTTCTTAAATTAACCTCACAAATCCGTACCTTTTGCCATGCATCAATGATATGCTTCCCCAGTGTACGTTCATAGTTCAATTGTAAACACAGTATACAACAGCTAGTTGTTTAGTTAAGAAGGAAACTTGAGCTAATGTTTTTATACAGCCGTTCAATTGAACCCCAACACCAGCTTATGACTCTCCTTTGTTTCTTCTCTATACCACATATGTCCTGCACATTTTCTCCTCGTCTCCACATGTGTTCATAGTCACAGCACATATGACCCTAATAATGGAAATTTTGGATAAATGGAAAAGTGGGTTATATACACACAATTGTGTTACTACTCCAACCTATCAATATACATATACTCTATTTCCCTATGAGGCATGCCACTGGTAATGATGTTACAACCCTACTCACCAATTGTAACAGTAGCAAATAATCCATACATAAACCCAACACACAACCGAGCCTTCATTCCTCTTCTTCATTCTAACAACCTACACCATATTATCAGAACATTCCTTCTACATCTCCTTTGCATGGTGTATTCAAAACACCACCATACACATTCACACAATTTATAGAAAGGATGACAGTTCCTAGAGCTAGGGCTAAGCAGCAAGATTTGTTTCTAAATGATTTCTTGAAGAAAAGTTACAAAACGGCAAGGAAGGATTGTTGTTAAGGATTCTTACAGAGGTTTGTAAATGAGCTAGGAAAATAGAGCATGGAGAAGAGGTCTCACAAAGGGAGTTGATGCTGGCGAGGTGAGCTCGACTAGCGTGAGGGTTCCCATGGTCGAGAATCGGTGGAAGGTGGCTAGGAAAACCAGCGTCGGCTCCTACGATTGGCTGCGCACTCACGACGACAAGACGACCTAATCGCGCCGCTCTCCTCGCGAGGCTGCTAGAAGCTGTAAAACCCTGTTAAGAAAAGAAGTAGAAAAGAAATCAAAACCCTCAACTCTCAGCCGCACAACCCACATGACCCATTCCCTCTTTTCCATTTTCTCCTTTCCACGTTCTCATCTCTCCCTACCACACACTTAATATTAACTACCACCACAAGCACCCCATTATTTCTTCCTAAACTCACAAACTCACCATCACTTCATCACTCTCCTTTCCCCCTCTCCAATACCAGCACACTGCCCCCTTTCATCTGCCTATCCGTCGACCCCGACGTCGACTCCCTTGCTCCGCATCTCCGCGGCCAATCCCGCCACACCGCCCCAGCACCGACTCTATTCCGCGTCCCTCCGCGGCGCTCCTCCCCGCATCAACCGCCGGTGCCACCCCTTCGACAGCGCCCCTACGCGGCGGATGTTTCCAATCCACGACCCGCGACCGGCGTGCACCCCCGTACGCCGACCCCTGTGCGGCCAGCCCCGTCTGGCGCCCTTCTGACCGTCCCCACGCCCTCCGACTGAACCGCGGCTAACCCCTTCCAGCGTCCGCTAGCTCCTCAGGCGCCCCTGTCTGCGCGCCGTCTCGACAGTACCCCTGCGCGATCACCGTGTGCCCGTGCGCGCGTTCCGCGTCCCCTTCCCGCGTGTGTCAGCACGTTTCTGCGTGTTCCGCGTGTCCACGTGTGCGTTCCCGTGCCGTCCGCATGTCTGCGTGCACGTGTCCGTGTCCGTGCTTGTGCCCACGTGCGTTCCGAGTCCGAGGCATCCCCTCGGTGCTCCGGCACAGCCTTCGGTAACCCCGCAACCTTCTGTTAAATTCACAGAACCATTCCTGTTCCGAAATAGCTAGTTTAGTTAGTTTCCTATTTAGATTCGGTAATAATTGTTAGCATTTTAATTAGATGATTAGCGTTAATTGTTAGATTAATGATTTAGAACTATCGACTACGTCAATTAAGAATCATGTCGTATTAAGTTATTTCAATTATTATGTCACTTTTGCAATAATTTCATTATTATTATTAATTAATAAATTTAGCTTCAAAATAAATATTTATATATCAAAATATACTTTAATATAGAAAATAGTATTTTTATAGACAAAAATATATATTTATGTTTTTAGATAAAAGGTTTTTTTCGTAATTTAACCATTATTTATATTAATAAATTTTATGGGAATGAAAACGAGAGATAATAACGTCTTTTCTAATAAAATTATAATTTTTACAAAAATAAGGTTTTACGTATTTTTATTATTAAAAAATGGTTATTCTTTACTAAAGAAATATAGTACTAGTAAAATATTTCGTAAAGTTTATTTAGAAAACTATTAAATTAGATTTCAAATATTTCGAGTTTACGCAATATTTTCTATTAAAATAATGTTTGATAAAAACTGCTATTATTTGATAATATTCCAAAATATATTATTTTTTGCCCTATTTACAAAATACTAATAAAATAGTTTTACCAAAATATACATATTTAAATTATCATTTTCTCTAATAAAAATGACGAATGTTTATAATTAACGTAGATTTACGTTTAATGGCTTTATTAGCCAATCTTGGAGTAAGTTCTAAGGACAGATTTATGAAATGTAGGTTCGGATTCCTGAACCCTAGTCGACACCTTTTTAGCCGTTACTTTCCACACCGATGATACAACCAAGACAAGTTTCATATCTTTCATGTCTATGTTTTATTTAATAATTAAATATACTGCATCAGTAGAATCATGTATTGTAGTGACAATGATTCACAGTGTATCCCTCTAGGACTCCACATCGATGGATGGATTGATTGATTGTCTCATTGACTCATTTACTCAGGGATTGACTGGAGGAGTAGTATAACATCTGTAACCAAAGCCATTGTTTACCGATTGCCTCTCTCGCGCTAACCCCTACCGCACAGGGGGTTGAGCCGTACTGTATACTATCATTTTGGCTAAAATGTTTGTATACATATTGTCTCTATCCAGCCGGTCACAATTCTATTATATACTCAAAACACTATTGCAGAATTGCATCATTGTAGTTCTTGAGAATATTACCTGCTGTCTTTTTTACTATTATTTAGCAAAATATATAATACTTTTAAACTGTCTTGTAATTCATTTATTATTATTTTAGAATGTTAGATGTGAAATATGTTCTTGCTTCCTCCTGACTGGAGACCAACATTTTTAGGTGACTGCGACGACAAGGATCACGCCTTTAGCTCTTTCTACGGATCTGGTCCGAACCCTGATGAGGTAGCTGAACCCGACTAGTGAGCCCCAGAGTTTTAGTTGTACCTTGATTTAGTTATTTTCTTTGTTGCAATAAAGATCATGTATTAAATGAATGCTTGTTTTGTTTGTACTTTCATTCAGACCAGTTTCCAGGTTAATAAAATGTTTTTCTTTCTGCTTTAGATATTATCTGCTTATGTTCTACCACTTGATACAGCTTATTGTGCCGTCTCACAACGGTGGCTGGGCATGATCCGACTGGACCCATTATATTGGGATCGGATCGTAACATGTTTTTAGTGATGGCCCATGCAGGTCCAGTTCTGCAAAGTGGTCTAGTCAACTTAGTTTAGACCGCATGCAGTCCTACAATCTGACTTAGGTCTAAGTATGACTTGAGGAAAACAGACTCTAAAAACAATTAGACCACTTAGATTATTTTTACCCGTCACAACATAGGACCAATTTATCTATTTATTAATATCTATTTTTGCTTGCTATAGTTTCGTAGGTTACCTTGCTTATGTTTATACCTAAACCTTACCAGCATAGGTCGATTGTATGATGGTATATTTTACTACCTATGTTATTTTCTAGATTTTATGTATCTTCTAGTGTCCCATAGCTTTTGAGGGTTATTTTCCTCCATATCTTTATCAGATTCTAGCATCCCTTAGGATCTATACTCTTTCGCTATTTATGGATTAATATTAGATTTTTTAATCTAATTCTTTAGCAAACCTATTTCCAATTTCTCTAATAGTTTGATCAATCTTACTTCTCTATATTTGTTTAGAATCTAAATCTATTCTATTTAGAGTTTCAAATTCTCCTTTAGCAAACCTAATAAACTCTTATTTACACAAAGTATTTCTATGACTAGTGTATCAAACCATTTCTTGACCTTATTTTCAATTAACTTTCTCGGAACCAATTCCGAATCGAATTCTTCTGGAACCATAAAGCTCAAAGGTTAAGTGTTACCAAAAGAATTGGTTCAACTTGGTTGGTTCACGAATCTTCCAAAGAAATTATTTTACAAAAATAATTCTAATATTGATTGATATTTTTTAAGTTATTCCAAGGACCAAGAATATTTTCATTTGTTGACTTTCTTCACTCAACTTGAAACCTAACTCTCTCTATGCAACTTCTTGATCAATTCAAGGCCTAAAAGCTTCTAAACTCAATGCTTGAGTATCATGAAATAGGAACGGTCAGAGAATTGATTCTATTCTATTATTGAATTTCGTCTAGTCATTGGAAAACTTTTGAATTGTTGAGCTATCCCTTTGAAATTCCTATTGACAAAGATGAGAAAATATCCAGTGATCTAATATGGTTTCGCACATATGCGTTGCCGCTATTTTTCTAATTATGGAAATTACGAGTTTACTGTAGCCAATTGCGCACTGACGAGGCATAGACTCGAGTTGAAGTGATTTCAGTGTTCATAGGTTTTTGGATATTATTGAGACTATGTCCTAAATGCATGATTTGTCTCCTATGTTGTTCAGCCAGAAAATGGATAAAGTTATAGACTACTCGGTAACCTATCATTATTCAAGTTATGGAGCCAAACATTCACTGCAGTCAGGTGCACTCTGGCGAGGCATGGATTTGAGGAAAAAGTGACTTCGGATATACTTGGTTCCCGAATATTAAGACTATATCTATACCATGATTGTCTTTTTTTAGTACCAACAAATTATTCTGACTTTTGTCCGATTCGAGGAT
>JANAVB010018199.1:26643139-26726539 GCA_029216955.1 Iris pallida | reverse complement strand
CAGGACCATAGAGAGGCGGTCGAAGACAGAGCCACGTGGAGTAGGCGTCATGCGGCTGGAATCAGCAGTCCTCATGCGGCAGGGAGTCGTAGCCGCATAGGTTTTCTCCATGCGGCTGGAAACCCTGACCGCATGAGTATTCTCCATGCGGCTGAAAATCCCAACCGCATGAGTATCATCCATGCAACTGGAAATCCTGGCCGCATGAGTGTTATGCATCTGGATAGCGATTTCAGCCGCATGGTCATCATTCATGCGGCTGGCCAGCTTGGCCGCATGAGTCTTCGCTTTGCGGATTGTTCCCTTCGGTTTCTTTCTGGAGCCCATAGAGTCGCTCTTTGCCCCTGCAAGCCCAGCATCGTAGTGCTTTCCTCTGCCAAACTTGGGGACAACAGAGTTTTCTATGGCTTGAAGTGGGGCCGCACGAGAGTCACCTTCACCGTCTTGGGTAGCATCGAGGACTTGGGAAGGAGCAAATGATTTTAGCCTCCACTCTTTGTGAGCCTTCGTTATGCGGGTGCACTTCTGGACCGGGCCAGCGCTTCCTTCGGAGAGCATTTCTTCGAACGCCTATTGGCCGAAGCGGACGACCATCTTCTGTTGTGTGGAGCCAAGTTTAGCTGCATCCGATTGCGTCATCAACTCCTCGGCCATGGAGAAGTTTGTCCCCAGCAGAGTCGCCATCATGTTTGACATGAAATATAAAAGAACAGAACAATTATCGGAGGACCGGACTTTTACTTCACGTTACAAACTCGCTTATACAAAGAAAGCCTAGGGACAAAAACCTAGGTACAGCAATCTAAGTACAATTGTTTATTTTAGATTCTGGAAGGTGACGATAAAGGCTCGGGAAAGCGACGGCAGCTTTGCCTTACTCCTTGGACGATCGATATGCAGCCTTCGCTCCAGAAGATTGCTTGGCGTTGGAAGAAATGCTCTCTTTGCTCTTTCTGCTTCTCCTCTCCAAGTATTCTGGTGCTCTCTCTCTCTATATGTGTACCTCTCTGTATCTTTCTCTGCATGTGTCTTCTCTCTTTTTTTTTTTTTTTTGCAGGGGAATGGTACCCTGCTATTTATAGGAATGGGATGTGATCATTAGGGTTGCAAATGATTGCTTCTTGGAGATGGCGGCGGCCTGTGGATTGGTCAATCTAGGCCATTCATTTTTTTTGTGACGAATCCGGACCATTAAGTATAGATTACACCAAATCTCATCAGCAATTAATACTGATTGGAATAAATCTTCCTCATAATGATCTTCTGATGTCTGCGAATAAATTTGATTTATTCTCCTGCCACGTGTCCCAGATTATTGAGATTTGACCCAATCTCTGATTGCAATAAATCTGGGAGATTGATCGGCTTAGAACACGTGTCCTAGGAACCACTGGGGGGAATCTGAACCGCATGAAGATTGAGCCGCATAAGATTTGGGCCGCATATGGTTTTGGGCCACGTGTCAGGGCTGCCTGGGTAGTGGCCCTCCCTCGAACCTTTGGACCGCATAGAGGTGATCATTGCGAGCCGCATAGGGATACATCCGCCTGAGCCGCATGGAAATGGTCCGCTTGAGCCGCATGGGAAGGCCTCCGTTTTGAGCCGTATGAGACTGTTTCGGCCTGAACTGCATAGGACGGCTTCATTCTGAACCGCATGAGAAGTCTTTGCTCGAGCCGCATACGAACGCACACGTGGCAAGGCCACGTGGCATTTTTATGGATCTCGGGGGATTGTGTCAGAGATCTCTTTCTCTTTCCTAGGGGTCTGTCATTATGACAGAGTCATAATTGCCTCTTTTGTGTCAGGGCTGTCACTTTTTTCAGAGTTATCAGCCGTCAAAGTATTTAATGCAGCATAGGTCGGAGGGGAACACTGTTATGCCACGTGTCTTCTGAGCCGCATGGGATATCTTGGGCCGCATAGTCCCTTATGCCGCATGACTCTTTGAGCCGCATGGGCTTTCTAAGCCGCATAGGCTTTCTGAGCCGCATGAGATTTCTTAGCCGCATGGATTATTTTCCATGCTTCTATAGCCGGTGGGAGCAGGGTCGCCGAGTGGGTCGCGGAGGGTCGGAGGCCGAGGGGGGAGGGGTCGCTGGAGGCCAAGGAAGGAGGGGGTCGCCGGAGGCCGAGGGTGGAAGGGTCGCCAAGGCCGAGGGGGGAGGGTCGCCGAGGGGAGCGCGCTTTCGTTTGAAAAAATTTCGATCGAAAAATAATGGGGGAAATGAAAACTGAAAGCCCTATATTTTTAATTTAGCGACGTCATACATATACGTTGATAAACGTCACTAATATTAGTGAAATTAGCAACGTTATAGTAGTTACTCTCGTTAAACGTCGCTAATGTTAGTGATATTAGCGACGTTCACCGACTTATCCGTGACGTATGTTTTCTTATATACAAAAAAGTCGCAAAACGTTGCTGATCGTCGATAATAGTGACGTATTGCGACGTTTGTAGATTACGTCGCTATTTCCTTAAACGTTAGCGATGTTTTAATAAAAAGTCGCTAATTGCATCGCTAATATGACTTATTATAGTAGTGCAATAATACAGCATTTGTGTAAAGGGTATCCTGTAGATTTTATAATTTCTCTCCCTTTTTTTTGGCCGTCACGGCTCTTGTACCCTTTTTTTCATCTTTTGATAGACGTCTAAGTACAAAATAAAGGACCTTTTCGGAAATGAATGTGGTTTTGTGAAATATCATTTCTAGAGGTAATGTGGACGTAGCGAGGATATTTTTGGTAGGTATTTCGCTGGGGAATTTTTGATGTGGGCCTATTATCCGTTTTATTCGAATGATTCGAATATAGATAATAAGTTGAACGAAGCTGCTAGTAGAGGTAATATGGACGTAATAGCAGAGGATGTTCTATATCTGACCAGAGGTAATACAAACGTGGAAAGTTATATAGCATTAGGAAGAAGTGGATAATTCAGAGGTAATCGAGACGTGATTTATCCTTGATAAATGCTTTGCTCAGAGGTTATGTGGACGTGGCAAAACATAATCATTTTACTGGAGAAATAATTATCGAAAATAATTCAGAGGTAATATGGACGTGACTTATTTTCGTCAGACCGAGTTTGGACAGAGTCAAAAACGGGAATGATTCCACTGGAGAAATATTTAGACCTATTATCTAGGGCATATTCAAGATTCTTAAAATACGGATAATAGTTAGATAGTTTTTTTTTGAATCATATAAATATCGTACTGTACATTTACATGACTGAACATGTGAACATTATGTAAAAGAGGTTACACAGTATTCTTCAGGACTTGCCATTGATAGGCATCATGTGCAAGTCACCATCAGGCTTGGTCAGCCGGTACGTACCGCTAGAATATACCGATTCTATGACAAAAGGACCTTTCCATTTGGGCTAAAATTTTTCTTTTGTTTTGTGCGTCATAACTATTGTTTTTCTCACTGCTAAGACCAGATCGCCGACTTGGAAGATTCTTTTCTTCACCTTTTTGTTGAAAGCTCTGGAAAGGCGTGCTTGGTATAGCTCAATGCGCTGCTGAGCTAACAAGCATTTTTCGTCTAGCGTTTCGAGCTCCTGGAGTCGCAGACGATAGCTTTCTTCAGTAGTCATCTCGCTGGCTAGGGCTACTCGAAGAGAAGGAATCTGGATTTCTAGGGGAAGAACTGCTTCGCTCCCATAAACCAGATATAATGGCGTACTGCCTGTTGGAGTCCAGACCGTTGTACGATAGGCCCATAGACATTCACCGAGCTTCTCGCTCCAATCGCGCTTGTTTGAAAACATGAACTTCTTGAGAATTTTTATGATGGTTTTGTTGAAGGCTTCTGCTAGCCCGTTAGTCGCTGGATTGTAGGCAGTAGAGGCTATGTTCTGGATTCGATTCTTTTTGCAGAATCGATAGAATGCATAGCTTGTAAACTGTGGACCATTATCATGGATGATCCTGCGAGGTAGGCCGAAGCGGCAGATGACGTGATGTTTAATAAAATTAATCACGTTCGATGCCTTCACTTCGGTGAGCTGTATAGCTTTCGCCCATTTGGAGAAGTAATCGGTTATGGATAGGATGAACCGATGTCCTTTAAAGGATGGCAGACTGATTGATCCTATGACGTCCATGTCCCAGGCTTCAAACGGCCAAGATGCTGCCGTCGGATGTAGAAATTCCAAAGGTTGATGAATGAAATCGGCGTGGAACTGACAAGCTCTACACTTCTTTGCATATTAAATAGTATCTGCTATCATTGAGGGCCAGTAATAACTCATTATTTTTAGGCGATCTTATAATTTGGGGCCTGGTTGATGTGCACCACAAACTCCATCGTACGCCTCCCGGAGTGCATGTTTGGCTTCTGTGTCTGATAAGCATCGTAATAGTAGCCCGTCGTAAGAGCATTGGTACAACATCTTGGTAGTTGTATCTTAGTAAAATATGAGAGATCGTCTTTGGATGGATACTGCTTTCTTCGGGTCCTCGAGGAGGATGCCATAGACAGCATAGTCTATGAAGGAAAATCTCCATTCTTTGACATCGACGTTTGTTTTTGCTACGTAACTGTGATGAATATGCAAAGCATCTTTCACACAGAATAGTTCTCGACCAGACACTGTGATCGACTGTTGAGTATTGGTTGGAACGGTCAAGGAAGCAGCGAGACCGGCTAGAGCATCTGCTTCTATATTCTGTAGTCAAGGCACGTGCTCGATGAAGAACCAGCGAAAGTAGACGCCAGCTCGATTGTTGCTCTATCGTAGGGTGAGATCTTCATGATGAACTCTATAATCCCCTCGGACCTGACTACAATTAGCTTGGAATTACCGTAAGCTTCTAGATAGTCAACTCCCAGTTACTTCGCCAGTTGTAGGCCGATTAATAAGTATTATATTCGGCCACATTGTTGGTGCATGGCTCCACGAGAGAATATGCACGGTGTATAACCAGATGATCAGGTGACACGCACGACAGCTACTCCAGCCACGATGTTTCCTTTGGGCCCTGTTCTTGATGCACCATCAAAGAACATTTGCCAAATAGGGATTTTTTCAGTTGTAGTGTTAGACTCCACCACTTCGTCGGGGACTTCGTCGTAGAGTTTGGACGACTCCGGCACCGGATGAGCTGCTAGGAAATCAGCTAATGCTTGGCCTTTTACTGCCTTCTGAGAAACAAAGATCATATCATATAGAGTCAACATCATTGCCCATGTAGCTAAACAGGAATTGAGAGAACCCGGTTTAGTCATGAGTATTCTGAGAGGGTTGACTTTAGATATGATGTGGATAGTCTCCCAGACACGTAGTGGCATATTTTTTGGATGGCAAATACTAGTACAAGGCATTCATTCTCTACGGGTGTGTATCTGTGCTCGGCACCCACAATTGTGCGGCTGAGAGTGATGGTTAATGGTTTGACCTTGTCGGAGTTCTTCTTTTTCACCCAGATTGTGAGAGGCTTCGGGGTACATTTTGGAGTAGTACGTCCTTTGACTCGGACAATCAGGGGACCATCATTGGAGGATGGACTTGCTTCAGCTTCATTATCAGCTTCGTTGCCGTCATCCGTGGGGGGCTGGGATTGGTAAAGTACCGAATCCCCATAGGCTACGATTCCCTTAAAAGGATCGACATCGGCAAACTTTATCTTTACGACACCGTCATTATTGATGTACTTGAAGCACTGGTGAAGTATGGAAGGAACGATCATGTTCTCGTGTATCCATGGACGTCCCAATAAGATGTTGTAGGATACATTGACATCGATCACATAGCAGAAAATCTCCGTCCGGAGATCATCGATCTGGCATTTGAGACGGATCTTGCCTAACGGATGGCTTCGACCAGTATTGAAAACCATGATGGTTGTGTTGGTTACAGATAGCTTGTTTAGAGGGATTCCCAAAATTTGAAGCAAACTTCTAGGAATGATGCTGAGGGAGGATCCTGGGTCGATGTGCATACGATCCACCTTGATCGTCCCGATATACCCTGTATAGTACAGGGGTCCATCATAACGATTATTTTTGAGTAGCATGTCCTCCTGTGAGAAGGTGATGTTGGGCACCACTTCCATAGTACTGTGGCAGTGAGGATAGGAGACAGGGTCTTCAGCGGGGGCTCTGATTTCAGCGAGGTAAGAGTCGGCATGTAGTAAAGCTTGCTTAAGGCCTTTCACGTTTCTTTGGAGAGTTACAGCAGATCGAACAGAGAGAACCTGGCAGGAGTATTGGCTAGCTGCGCCAGTATGTCAAAGTTGTAGGGTCGATCCATGCCTTCGGGAGTTGGCACTCTCAGAGATTTGTCAAACTGCGTTTCTTTCTGCTTGGCTTTGCCCGAAGTTGAAGGCTTAGACGGGCCAGCTTTTGAGCTTGTGGGGACAGCAGGAGCTTGAGGAGGTACTGCTTCTTCTTGTGCGGGATCGTACATCCAAAGGTAAGTCTTCTCCGACCGTATACCACCAGATAGAACCTCGTAGATAGAAGTAAATACCATATGGCATGACTTGTATTTCTTGTCCCTTTTTGCCTTAGGAGGTACGACCCCCTGTGTCACTTCTTACACAAGGTCCGGATGGACCCATATCTCACCACGTTCAGTCGTGAGTGGCACCAAGGCTGAGTTACGAGCTGGCGGTAGGTTGGCGACTTCTATTATTGCTTTGGGAATCGGGACTACGCCGTCCGGGACTTCTGTAGGGGAAAAGTCACCAAACTGAAGAAAGATCATGTTAGAAGATACGACCTTGTCTTCAGCTTCAAGATTGACCAGTTGGCTGTCGATAAGCTGTTGTATCTTCTTCTTCAGGACGATGCAGTCCTTGGAGTGATGCACGTACTGATAATAGAGACAATACTTGGGATCGTTGAGCTGGCTTGCCTCTGCAGGATGTCGGGGTAGAGGCAATGTCAGCTTATTTCCCTTCGTCAGTGTATGAAGATAGTAATGACATCGTCTTCATCAAAGGAGAAGGTCTCCTTAGGCTTGTCGAGGCACCCTGGGAATTGGAAGCTCCCTAGGATGTGTCGACCTTCAGGACTTCTTTCCCTTTACCTCCACGGACATGGATAGTTTGAGGATGCTTGCCCTTGTCTTCGGATTTGGGTGCTTTCAACCCCAGTAGCTCCACGTTAGGAATGTCATTTTCAGCAGCATCAGCGACCCCAATGAAAGCGGCCATGTATCATACTTATGTATGCCCAGACAAAACTTTACCGTGGGAAGGAAGTTATATTGACAGGTATCCACAAGTTCTGAGTCTGGTTTGCCGAAGGACATCTTCAGTGCTTGCCACTTGAAGCGTTCGATGAAGGCGATGACAGACTCAGTCCTCCTTTGCTTGGTTTCGATGAGAGTGGACATACTAACATGCATGCCACTCTCGTAAAACCTGTTGAGGAACAACCTCTCCAAGTCTTTGAATGAATTGATACATCCGTCAGGCAGACTGCAGAACCATTCGAAGGCTACCCACTGCAAGGTGAAAATAAACAGCTTCGACAAGAACGGACCATCTCTGGATAAGTGTAGAGTCTGCATGTTGAAGTACGTCATGTGTTGACGAGGAGAAGTCAACCCGTCAAATGAATTCAGCAGCGGCTTATAGTTAGGAGGGCAAGTGGCATTCTTCCACTCAGGGGGATAAGGTTAAGAAATTCCCATCTTCTGCAGCTCATTTTTGTGTGAAATGGTGTCGAGACGAGCGACCAGGGAATCAATTGCATCCTGTTGATTGAGCAGGTATTAGAAAACGGCTGCTGAACGGTTGTCAGGTGTTGTTGGCGAAGGACCACCCCCAATATTTATAAGATTTGGAGGAGACACAACGGAATGATACTCCTTTTGTAGTGGGAGGGTTGCTGTGAGCCGGACTAGCGTGGGCCGAGATGTTTTGTTGAGGTGGAGGAACAGCCCAGCAGCTTGAATCGCCATGATACTGGTAAGCATATCGATGATCTTGGCGAATGCTGTTTCAAGAACCTCTAGTCGTTTGCTTGTCTGGTCGTTGGCTTCCTCCGATCTTTCTTCGTCCTCATGTATGTAGATAACATACGGGGATGAACAGAGAAACAGTACAATTGGTGCTGATACTGTATGTCTCTGAGTGGGCAAGTCCCTCGTCTTCAGGTAAAGGAGGTAGATAGTCTCCATCGGATTCGGAGGGATCATCATCTTCTGGAAGGCTATCCCAGTATGACGGTCATTCGCTTCAGACTATGAGGGAATACTACCCCAGCTTAGGATTCTTCGTCTTCTGTACAGAATCTTGCCTTTGACCGGGTGCCCATATAGACTCCTTCAGATGTGACAGCCTATTGGCCATCTGTTGGTAGACTTCGTCTTCTCCTTCTCGTGGAATTGAGAGAAAAGGTTGGGTTGGTGGTCTACCCTCTTTGATTGGGGCTCCCGTAAGAAGGACCTATAAAGCCATGTTGGATGAAACACATAGTGGCTTATCATCGTCAGAGAAATGCAGCCGTCGAAACACAGACTTTCTCTGAGGTACTCTTGTTACATTGGAGCAACAACAGTTGATAATAATATTGGTGCACGGGTGTGCACTATGGATTGTTATGTCCTCCCTCGCTTTACGCTTATGATTTATCATGTCGCGTAAGTCAGCGGAAGGGAGTTGTGCCTTACAACCCATGTTGCATGCATCGCCGAGCTTTGCATGCGGGTTCGTATGGAGAGTAGGTGCATCCAGACTTAGTTCATATAAGGGCAACCCCACACCTAAGTGTTGTGATGTCCTTGAAGACAGCCCCGTGCTATACGCGTTGGGGCCTGTCTTTTTATTGTGGGAGCATAGGCCTTGGAGACTGGCCTTGGGCGCATGCTCCTTGACAGCATGTCTGAGCCTCCTTGATGTGGGCGCATAGTATGGATCCAGAGAGACTGGGCGCACAGCCTTGGGCGCATGGGTTTGAATGCCCAGCCTGCTGAAGACAGAAGTGTTCTGGTTGGGGCTATGCGCCCAAATACTCCCTTGGGCGCATGCTTGGTAGAGCTGCACTATTTTTTTTCCAGTTTTGCCTCTTTCGTTTGTGAGCATCATCGGGTTTGGCCAGAGTGTCGCACACCCCGATTCTTGGCATCGTAGTATTTTTTGCTGCCAAGTCTGGAGTGTCGAACACCCTGTTGTTGGTTGTGGAGGGAAGAAGTCACCGGGCTAGTAGATCCTGGAACGATGTGAGCCTTCTCCATTTGGAGGACTTCTGTAGCAGAGTCATGCACCCATGTGACAGAGTCCTCCAACTGCATATCTGCTATGACACTAGCAGGATATGCACAGCGAGCCTTCGAAAGCCAAATCTTGCGAGACTTGTTCGGCTTCGCTAATTTTGATGGAGTAGAGCCATCTCCCGAGAGCATCTCTTCGAACGCCTGCTGATGGAATTTTACGATCAGCATCCTCTGAGTGCTACCCACTTTGTTGGTATCGGATTGCGTCACCACCTTCTCGTCAGAGGAAAAGGTAGTCCCGCAGAGTCGTCATTTTTGTGGACACATACAAAAAAAGAAAAAAATGCTGTCTTTTCTTTAGGCACAAGGCACCACAAATCGAGTACGCCTGAGAGATCCTGCACGGAGGATCCCCGAGTACAAAAAGAATTCTGGAGAATAGGACGATAGAGATCGAGCGGTAGTTGCTCTTTACTCTATTGACACTCCGATTACAAAAGTGAGAGAAAATCTAAGAAAATTGCTAACTCTCGCTCATTGGCAAGAAGTACAGCAATTTGGCTCTTGAAAATGCTTTCTGTTTGTGTCTTGAAGAGGGATGAGGCCACCCTTTTATAGTTGTTCTTGGGCTGGATTGATGTTATGAGCCCACTTGGGAAAACATGCTGGTTCCTATGTGGGCGCATAGTCCTGCTTTGGGTGCATAGGATGTAGGCGCATACAGGCTGCGAGATCGTGGGTTGGTCGTAGCATTGACGTGGCCGCATGCTTTGGTGCACGACAGCTCGGGGAGACTGACGTGGCCGTGCGCTTCGGTGCACATTTTGATTATGGCTTTGACTGAGTCAGGCTTGGGCGCATAGCCATGTCTCAGGCTATGCGCCCTCATTTCCGGGGTTAGTCTTGGGCTCATGAAACTTCACTGGCTGGATGCATGAGGCCTTATTGACTGGGCGCATGGAGCTTCATTGACTG
This sequence comes from Iris pallida, assembly GCA_029216955.1. Taxonomy (NCBI): domain Eukaryota; kingdom Viridiplantae; phylum Streptophyta; class Magnoliopsida; order Asparagales; family Iridaceae; genus Iris; species Iris pallida. Next base: position 26,716,383 of record JANAVB010018199.1, on the reverse strand, counting down.
GGTGCATGGAGCTCCACTGACTGGGCGCATAGGGTTACACTGACTTGGGCGCAATGGTGCTTCACTGACGTGGGCACATGGGGCTTCATTTGCTGAAATTTTTTTATGCTTCTACAGTCCTTCTTAGGTAGTTCAACTCTGAGCGACGTTTGAGGGATGTGGGAGATCCAAGCCACGGGTTCGAGATTTGTTTCTCATCCGATGAATAGCCGGCCGTGCTCTGCCTTGATCTTTGGAAGCAATGTGGCTTCGTCGTGCCGTGGTTTTGGGTCTTCCACTGCTACAGTATATATTGAAGCTCTAGCTTCTCTTGGTGACAAGAGGGTTGGCACTATTGATGCTATGAGACGGTAGGGAAGAGACTTTGATGTAGACTGTATATCTCTCTTCTGTCCATGACGATCACACAATGAAGGCTGCCCATCGAAGACGATCCTTTTATGTTCATAAAATTTCTATTCTCACTTGTGTAACAAAGACCTTATAATTGATCATTGTAAATGAGATTCAAAAAACTTCTTTCTTATGTACTTGCGATAAGCTTGTGTAATAGACCCTTGTAGTTGTGATCAATAAGAAGGGTGCTTTTTCTGAACTTTATCCTGAGAATATCTTCGTCCTTGGATGGTCTGCACATCTCACTGTCTTGTCTGTGATGCTAGGTCGGTAGTGGGGATACTAACCTATGCCATATGTCATCTGGACCATGGTAGGAAGAGGATGGGCGACGAGAGCACCCTCCTGCGCCTTGCATCAGCTATAATTTTTCATGCTTCTACAAACCCACTTCAAAGTGTCTCGAACTTGGGTCAAGCTCGGGACACTTTGAAAAGAAGCATGACTCGTGTCTCCTCTCTTTTGTGTGTGTAGAGTACATACCCGTCATCTCCTGCGGACAGGCTGACGATGTGCTTAGGCTCCAATATTAAATGTGTTAAGATCCTCCTTAAGCATGATTATGACTCCTCGTATCACGCGAACGTTCATCATGACCCATTTTTCTAAACCCACGTCGTCCAAGGTGTTTTGTCTTCTCTCGCGAACGTGTCCTTTCTTATAAGTAGGTATTTTGGGGGAGAGAGAACCTTCCTGCCTTCATATTTTCTTCAGCAGTCTACATCAGAGTTCTCTCTTTCTTCAAAACCCTAGCTCTTCGCCATGGCCCCCAAGAGATCCAAAACCCTAAAATACTTGTAGCTGGCTCTCCGAGAACCTATGGTGGCATAATCGGTTCTCCTCGATTTGTAGAAGGGGTAACCTTCGAACAGCCACGGAGCTGGTGAGGCTATCTGAGGTCTCTATCCTGGACCAAACTAGCAAAGAGGGGACGAGCAATCATCCGGCGCAAGAAATAGTTGGATTCTGAGGATGTCGCCGTCGAGCAACTCTTTATTAAGGAAGAATTACGGCCTCCTGTTGTCGGTAAGCATCTGACTTTATTTCTTGATTTTTACTATAAATGGAGTACTTTCTGATATGGTCTTGGAGCGACATTTGGTATTTTCGTCTTGCTGATGTTGCTTTTGAAGAAATACAGACTTTCAATGCCTAACTTCTCGTCCTTCTGGCATCTTTATGTAGTCTCTGTACCTTCAACTTTCCTCAGGGACTTCCATTTGGCATTAACCATAGGTACCGAAGGCAGTGGTGCCAGAGAGACACTTGCCCATTCTTCTGCTCAGCAACTTGCTTCAGGTCAATCAAGAAGCCGTCTGGCCATGATTAGGGAGCAAGGCCTTACCTATCTCCGTCGCATGATGATCGAGGCCGGTTGTCGGATACTCGTAATACTGTCGAAATGCAGAATCCTCGTTTCTTGTTTGGCGACGAATTGGTATTAAGAACACAACATTTTTACACATCACCGAAGACTGGTATTTTGACAGCACCGGTGGCACTCCTTTGTTCGTGACTTCTGTTTCTAGTTATATCCCACTTTCTGCTTTTTCTGCCTATCTGAAATGCGCAGCATGCGCTGGGATCTGACAACCGAGCCAGAACATGCTAGTTAGCCGTATTGAGGAGAAAATTTGTTCTGACCCAAAAGATTGTTTTTGTGTTGTGCCTATGGGTTTGTCTACTACGTTATGCGTCCTGCTCCCCAACCAGGTATTTGAGGAATTTGCTGTTGAGACGTGCCCCTATCATGCTTCTCTTTTTATTAACTGGCTATTATTTGCCTGCTGTATGTACCCGAAAGGTGACTTTCACACGGATGGCTGGATTCATCCAGAATTGGAGTGGTAGGCCTTGTCCCTCTGGGCAATAAGCAAGTTCAGGGGAGACTTGAAGGAAGCTAGTATTTACCACTATGTTAGAGCCTCTGTGTACAGTATCGCTGTCAACCGTGCTCTTTTCCTCGACCTGCTGGAGATGTTCAATCATCATACGGGGATATTCTTTACTTTCTGCGAGGAGTTGGGTTTAGCTGTTCACGAGATGCACGTACTATACAAGCTACCATGGGGAGATCAGCCTTATGAGGAGTACACTTTCTGTAAGGAAGAGTTCCTCCCTTTGGAGACTGAGCATCCTGCTATGATGAATGTATACAAGGAGCTATTCTGTCATGATCATGCGTATAAATATCAAAACCAGGCGCATGACCTACACTAGATCCAAGCTTGGGTCAATTATATTTTTATTCGGACGCCCTCGTTGCCGGGGATGCTTATTATACCTTGCGTCCAGCGTATGCTGCCAACGAGGTAGATGAAATGATGACGCCGCTGGGGTGTCAGCTCCATCTGTTGATGCCAAAGGTGGTCCCACTTCTAATAATCACATATTCTTCAGCCAGAATCTGGTCCCAGTGAGCCCGAAAGCGACCTTGGCGGCCTTCTTGATGGTATGGCTGTGGATGGTCGTAGAGCGGGGGCTCTTGTCCAGCTGGTCAATTAGCCAGGATCTGATTCTGCCGGCTATGAGGCTTGCCTTTAAGCAATTATTATCGTTGTTACTGGCGATGGTGTGCAATCAACTGCACGGCTTAAGGGAATTTTCCTAGAAGATTCTTGATTGTGAAGGGAGTGGAGAGGGCTTCCTGCCAGTTGATCTTTCTTACCACTATCTGATAGGTTGGTTGGCTCTTCATCATCCTGGTATGATGAAGCCTGACACAGTTTTGGGATATGAGGTAGGGGATACAACTATGCACAATTGAGTGCACGGAGTGGGTCCTTCGAGATCTTCCTACCTGTCGGTGGATGCTGGGCCGGTTAGACAAATATTCCATCTACCAGGTTCCGCCCTCCTTTCGTGGCTTCCATTCAGACGAGAAGTTGGTGGACGAGAACCTGACTGCTGGGGCATTATTCTGGTTGAATCCATCCGTCCTTCTCACCTGGTGTATAGGAATCAGAACCGAGTGTTCTTAGAGCCCTAATTACCTAGTTGTTTCGCTCGCCAATTTGGCTATATCCAGGCGATGGTGGGTAATCCAAATCTTTGTCTTGGGCATGAAGGTAGTCTCTTGGATGGTGCTCGGGCTTGGTATTATTATAATCCCAGTAGTACCGAAGAAATATTTATTATCCCTCATTACATGAAGGTAGGAGTCTTCTATACTCAACTGTCCAGCTCTACTTGGTATACAACACCTTCCTGTCGGAGTATGATCGTCAGTAGAGTCTGCTTGAAGGGATAAAGTTTAAAACCCGTCCTTCATCTTTTCTATTTAAATCGGGAACGACGCCCTTCGAGTGTGAAACCAATGATGGTTCTAGCTCGTCTGCAGAGGAGAAAGAGGAGGGACGAGCTTTTAGTAGCTTACAATGGTGTCTGACTTTGCCTGGAGGAGTTTCCCCTCCTATGAAAAGAGCTAGAATGACTCCTGCACCTGCAAAGGGTGCAATGGCTAGCTACGCTGGGTCTCCCTCTGGAGTAAGTCCTCTTATTCTTTGAACTCATCCGTCCTTTTTGTATCTTATAATTGAGCAATTTGAACAGGTGGGACCTTCTTGGTCAGCAGAGGAATTTCCTAAAGAACCCGTGTCTGCTGAACCCCGACACTTGGGGACGGATGAGGGGGATGCTATCGTTGTTTGCTCTACTTCGGAAGAGATTCCCCTTCCTGCCCCCTTTGATTATGGTTCAAGAGAGCTTTTGGACCTATCGGATTCGTCTCTTCCATTGGTCGGAGAGGGACCAGCTACAAAAGAAACTATGGCCTAGGTGGTGCTAGTCGGAGGATTCGACTACGTACGAATTGGTACGAGAGCTGATGCTTGACTGTCGGACAGGCGACTGACAATAAGACCTTCGAGGCCATGGCCCAAAGAACTGCTGCAGGGCTAATCTCGACGGTAAAGGGGGTAGAGATGGTCGAGCCTCCCGAACCATCGAGCGTCTCATCGACAACTACTTTTGTGTCTGTCTTGGTACAGGAGCAGCGTTTGGTCCTTACTTTCGCTCCTGGTCTTTGGGTTTTAGCTTCTCTAGTGACTTCAGAGAGTCTTGCCGACAAGGAGTACTGTGCCCAGCTGTCGTTGGAGGCCATCCGCAATGCTTTGACTCATGGTACGGAGAGCGCCTCGTGCAGCCAGCCGCTGGAAGGGTGGATCCGAGACTTAGTGGAAGGTCAATTGAAGATCTTGTGCAATTATCCGGAGTACGAGGCTCAAGTCATAATTGCGAGAGGTTTTCTGGCTGATTTGCATGTCATTTCTTTGGAACTTCAGGGCCTTGATGACAATCTGCCGGCCTTAGCTGCGGCAGAACTAGTGAAGATAGCATTTGAAGAATCCTGCTAAGAGCAGATGTAAGACTTTTTCTGATCGACTTGTGGAAGTCGAATCAAAGATTGCCGAGTTGGCCGATGCCGAAGGGGCTCGAGTCCGTCTTTGTGCAACCATAGAGGAGCATTGCAGAGACCTTCATGAACAGATCCGGAAGCTGATGAATTCCCTGGCCCTTGCTGAGGGTGACCTAAAGAATCAGATGACCAGAAAAGTCCTCCACCAACGTTCGGAGGCTCTGACTCAAGAGAGGGCGATATCGGCACCCGTCAGGCCGAATTAGCTCTCGCACGTCAGGCTTGGACCCCTATCAAAGACGAGACTGCCAGACGCCAGGAGGCCGACAGGAGGGCCTGCGCATAGATCACACAGCGGAGGGCTCATTAGATGAGCCGGCTAGAAGACCTTCAGACCAGTCTTCCAAGTGTTGATTTCCTGCTTCTTTTTTCCCTCAACTTGTGAGGGATCATATGCATATTTTGTATAGAAAGTATTGCCTTTTTTGTATTTGGAGTTTTTGTTTTCCTATTCTGTTTTGTCCCTCTTCACGGTGTGGGTCCTGTATAGGGGTGAGAATACCCTTAGGGGGTACAATTCCCTTGGAGACTAGGTATTTGCTCAGAGGTATTGTGGACATGACAAACACGAGAGTTTTTGCTAGAAAAATTTCCTTACTCAGAGGTAATATGGACATGGTAAGGATAGGCTCTTCTGGGTATAGAACGACACAGAGGTAATATGGACGTGAAGGGTTCTATAGATGACGATTGTGGGAAATCGTCAGGAAAGGGGGCATTGCTCAGAGGTTATATGGACATGGCAAGATCCTTCTTTCTAGAATAATAGTTTAGAGGTAATATGGACGTGACTATTTTTTCTTAGGGAGTTATAACAACTTTGGGGTTATCATAACGGGGTGACTACTCAGAGGTAATGTGAACATGGTAGACACGATGTAGAATAACACTTCAGAGGTAATATGGACGTAAAATGTTTTCTAAAGATTATGACAGCTTACAGCTATTATGGAGGAGGTGACTACTCAGACATAGAGAGCACATGGTAGACACATCTTTGAGTAACATTTCAGAACCGAGGTCATGAAATATTTTCTGAGAGATTCACGATGACTACTGGTTCATCTTGTCGGGAGCCTAGTCGGATGGACCCTCATGACTCTGTCTTATGGTATGGAGAACGGGACCAGCCCTTGATCGTTGTCCTATGCTGGTGCAAGGTTGACTGCTTCCATCGTCGCTTTTGGAATCAGGGCGACACCATCTTGCACTTCTATGGCTGGAAGGCTCCTTAACTAGAGAGTAACCATGTTGGCAGTGACGATCTTCTCTTGGTAATCCAATGATATGACTTTGGAGTTAATGAGGCACTGAATTTGCCCCTTTAACACATAGCAGTCCTGTGTTGAGTGATGGACGTACTGGTGATAATGGCAGTACTTGGGATGGTCTACCTTCCCACTTTATCAGGACGCCTGGGTATCGGGATGGGCAGTTTGCCACTCTTCGTAAGCATCTCGAAGGGCTCCAGCGTATCCTCATCATTGAAGGAGTAAGTCTTCCTCGGCCTCTGCGCTTCCGCAGATTCGGAGTTCACAACTGCTGAACCTTTGGAGATGTTGACGGTCATGGCTTGCTTGCCTTTTTCGTCTTTAGGGTTGTTGCTGGACGAGCGTCTTCCCTTGTCTTCGGGCGAAGGAAAGTGTAGCCCCAGGAGCTGTACGTCTTTAGATTTCCTTTGTGCGACATCCGCCTCTGTAATAAAAGGCGTCCACTCCATTCAGGGAGCACTGTGCCACAATTTTATAGCGGGTAGCATGTTCTTGCGATACGAGTCCATAAGCATGGGCTCGGGCATGTCGGGTGGTAATCTGAGGGATGCCTAGCGGAAGCGCTCAATGTATGCGCGGACAGGCTCTTTCTCCCCTGGACAATTTCTATGAGGGTCGACATGGTCATATCCATGCCTCCTTCGTAGACACAAACCGAGTCTTCAGGTCTTCAAATGACAAGATACAGTCGTCCGAAAGACTGCAGAACCACTCATAGGCTACCCCCTGCAGGGCTCCTATGAATATGTCGTACAAAAGAGCGTCATCCTTTGGCAGGTGCCCTATTACTGAGGCAAAGTACCTCAAGAATTGTCGGAGAGACCCCTTTCCTTCATAAAGTAAGCGTCTGCGGATTGTATTTGGGGATAGATGACGCTGTCCCACTCGGCAGGGTATGGCTGTTGGATCCCCATCTTTCGGAGCGTTGCTTGCTTCTCTTTGGCATCATAACGAGCATATACCTCCTTGATGGCTTGTTATATTTCGGCCGACATTGCAGAGCCTGTAGCCAATGGAGTAGACGAGGATGGTCCCGCCTGATTGGAAGTAAGAAACCTGCTGGATTTGTCATTGGTTGGCGGATCACGCACAGTGTAGAGGCAGCGGGGCCATGCTACTCTTGAAGTCGATTATGACCGAGGACAGGGTCTTCATGGTGTCTGTCGGCATATCTAACTTCATCTCGAGGTCTTTGATATGTCTGAGAGCTTCATTGTTGTCTTCCTCATTGGCATCAGCCATGAACACAGATCGAGTATGAGGGTGACTCGAGGAGCCGTGGATCCTTCACTTTTTGGCTCAGATGCCTGAGTCTCGCTGTCTTGAGGGTATACCATAATATTATGATCTTCTTCGAACTCAGTATGGTTTCTATTCCCAGTCTGGTGACTGGCTGCGCCAATATAGACATTCGTGTTGTATTACACCTCGTCCGATTGGAACACAGGGTTATCGTGCATGGTAGGAGGCTGGATACCCCCAGCTTTTGACAAGGCACCTAATACAGATCTGGAACGAGTGCCTTGGAACACACCTGCATCAGGTATCTTAGCTTTACTGTTCTTTGACCTCCTTTTTGGTTTTGCAACCGATATGGAAGGATTATGAGAGGGCTTCTTGAAAGCTCTGGAACCCTGCGTCGTGTAGCATGTAGCGATACGGGCTTGTCTTCTCTATGGCTCATCGACCCCTGTTAAGCCTCTGGCATGGGGTCGGCGTGGAGTAGAGTCTCTGGAAGACGAAACACCTGGTCGGCGATAGCGCAGCCGTCTACTGACAATACAGTTGATGGTAATCTGGGTACAAAAGTGCCTTGATTTATGTACATCATGTGCCACAGATTATTATTCTGCTTGGAGAGGGTTGGATCTTCTGTCGTAGCACTTCCACATGCAGGGAAGCTGCATGTGAGCATGGTCAGAGTGGGTCTGGCGAATAAGCCTCATGTCGCTCCTACGGGAATGCTGCTCGCGTGGCTCCCTCTCCGTGGGATGTACCCCCTGGCTTGGATTACGCACAGGAGTACCCCAGTGGAAGGGAGATTCGACTGGTTGAGGCATCAGAGCATGAGAGCTAGTCTTGTATAGCTTTTTGCGGCTGCACGTATAACTGTCAATACGGACCTCTGGTCTGCTGCTGGTGTCGTACGCTTGTTGTACAAAGCGTGAGCCACCTGGGATCTCTTTCTACTACCCCCGACGAGTCGTACTCAGAGTTCGCAGAAGGTTTACCTGAAAGGAAAGCGATTCTATCGAAGACAGATGTCCTTACCGGCAATACTACCGTCGTGAGGGGCTGGACCGGTACGCGCTTCCTTTGGCATCGTTCCTTCGTCAGATCAACCATGGAACCACCATCTTCTTCGCCAAGCTTTCCGGAACGAAATCGGGTGAGGGATAAGGCTGTAGTAGCCGGGAACTTCTCTGTGGCCTTAACGTTGAGGGGGTCCTGAGACAGTTTCTGCCATCGTGCTGCTGGTTGTAGCCGCCTTAGGCCTCCAAACACATTGAGTCTTCTTCGGTTGTACGAACCGCTTCAAAGTCTTCAACTTTTATCAAAGAGGAGATCTTCGAAATACTGCTGGTTGAAGCGTACGACCAACATGTCTTGAGAAGCTTCCAGCAAGTTGTCATCAGATTGCGTCACCGCCTTTTCGTTGAAGAAGAAGGTAGTCTCCAGCAGAGTCGCCATTTGGTTCGACGTAATAAAAGGTTGAACGAAATTTTTTGCTTTATTGAGCGTATAAGGTATCTGTATACAAAGAAGGAAGTCCTAAACGGGATATTCTAAGTACAGAGAGAAGAGGTTTGTAAAAGTGTGATGGTGGAGATCGAGCGCTGCAGTGGCTCCTTTACTTCGTTGATGATCTGACGATGAATCAACCTTGCTATGGCTCTCTGGCGCCTATGATGGGACTAAGTGGTCACCGAACAAAGGCTATCTGGATGAGAAGATCCCTTGAAGATGGTTGGTTCGTTGGTTCTTTGGTTTATAGGTGGATGAGGGTGGTCGACTCTTCGTGGATAGAGATTGCTGATCCTTTGAAGATTGTCGATTGTCAATGTTTTCTCTCTTCTTTTATCGATTTCTTGGTGGAAGAAAAACTCCTATTTATAGAGAATCGAGCACATATGCGATGTGCATTAGGATTTTTGAGATATGAAAGAATTTTTTATCACTGTACGGTACGGGCTTCTGCGACGCTGACGTGACGGACATCGCGATTCCCCTCAAATGAGATCTTTGGTGGTTAAAAATATAATCGAAGGAGGTGACACGTGGTGCATGATTTTCTTGCTCGAATACAGTGGAGTAAAACTTGGGATATTATCCTAGATTTGGAGTCTAACTGATCATCGTCTAAGACTTAAATCAATCTGATATGATATCAATCATGATTTCATCCCAATCTTCTTTGCAAGAGGCAGTTTAAACAAACCAATTTGGGGGACCCATGCTTCCTGCGCCTCTAGTGAGGACTAAGTGCTGTTGTGCTTCTGGGGCGACGAGTAGACCGTGCTTCTGGAGACGACGGAATCTCTGTGATTTCAGGCGACGAGTGGACTTGGTTTCTAATTACGACGAGACTTCTGTGCATATAGAGCAACTTATGAAGCTGTGTTTTGTGCTATCGAGTCACTATGCTGTAGGCGACAAGTAGGCTTGTGCCTCAGGTTGGCAAGATTACTATACTTTTGGAGCGACATGTTGACTTGTATTATTTGCGATGGAAGTTCCCAAGTCTCTTGTAGAGAAGTGACTTAAGCTTCTGATCCGGAGCAGATAACTGCACCATGGGAATGGAGATGGTATGAGCATATCACCATCCTGCGCCTTATACGGACGCAGGTAAGTAGCTGCCCCTCTGAACAGTGAAGGCTTTGGCTGCGAAGGGAAGGGTATGACACCCTTGCGCGTCTGAGATTGGCGCAGGCAAGTAGCTGCACCTCTGGAGTGAAGACACTGGCTTCTAAAGAAAAAAAAGGGAGGAGGGCCTACCACCATCTTGTTTTTGAGGTTGGCACAAGCAGGTATCTGCACCTTTGGCTTGAAGGCTTCTAAAGCAAAGAACTATATATATCCGCTCTTTTAATGAGCATCCCTCTTAATTGCCACCGTAATATGGGAAATTCTAAGGGCTAAGACCAACATTTAAAGTGTTGAGTCTTAGGTTTGTCCCATTAATACAGGAATTCTGACCGTCGGCCTTGTGGCGTGCGCTCTAGGCCAATCTCGGTCCTATAAAAGGGGAAGTTCTCATCTGAAGAGTCGATGTCTTCTTCTCGGCATCCTTCACCACCATACGAGATCCAAATTAACTTCAAACGGCGATCGGCCTTGTGTTTGGCTGCTGGTTGAGGCTTCTCTCGTTTGTAGGAGCCACATTCTTATGGAGGAACTCTATGTAGAAGGAGCCATCACTGCCCTTGAGAAGTATACAAATATCCTTCTTAGGGAGTTCGACTCTGAGCGACGTCTATTGGATATGGGCGATCCAAGCCACGAGCTTGAGATCGATTTCTCACCCGATGAATAGCCGGCCGTGCTCTGCCTTAATCTTTAGGAGCAATGTGGCTTCACCGTGCTGTGGTTCTGGGTCTTCCACTGCTTCAGTATATATTAAAGCTCTAGATTCTCTTGGTGACAAGAGGTTTGGCTCTGATGACGTTGTGAGTTGGTGGAGAAGAGACTTTGATGTAGACTGTATACTCTCTTCTGCCCATGACGATCCATAGTGAAGGCTGCCCATCGAAGATGATCCTTCCCTTATGTTCATAGAAATTTCTATTCTCACTTGTGTAACAAAGACCTTGTAATTGGTCCTTATAAATGAGATTCAAGAAACTTCTTTCTTATGTAGTTGCGATAAGCTGTTTACAAAGAACAAAAGTTTTATTACAAACTAAGAAAAGAGTACATGAGTACAATTGATTTATGGAGAAGTACAACATAGAAATCTGATCAGAAGGCGATCACTTTATTCCTTGGACGATGTGATCGAAGACATGAGCCTCTAGAGATACAGCAGTACTTTAGCAGGAGATTATGATCACTCTTGATGATTTGAAACTCTATTTATAGAGTTGATAAAATAACCATTTAGTAGTTATTCTGGGTTGCGCGCGCTTCAGATTGCGCGTCTCTTGTTCACTTGCGTGAACGGTTGCACTAACTGCTGTAGATGTGTGGCATCGTTTGATTGAGATGCGCGTGGTCATTGGCAGTGTAATAGATACGTTCTTCGAAGTTAGTGGCTTGCATGCCATGTCACTCTTTTTCGAACACTGTTTGATTACTCTGTGCAAGCTTCATCAGGTTGCGCGTGGGCGCAATCCAACAACCTGCACGAGCGGTTTACACTAATTGCTATAAACATGGCATTATTTGATTGAGATGCATGTGGTCATGGGCAGTATAGTGGGCGCGCGAAGTTGATGGCTTGTGCGCCACGTCACCCTATTTTAAAGTAAGAGTTGATTAAGTTGTGCCAATTTGTCAGGCTGCGCATAGGCACAACTTAACGACTAGCACCTTTTGACTAGGTCTTATGTGTTGTACTGATTAATCTTTGCGCCATCCAGTGACTTGCACGAACCAGCTGTCATTATTAATTACATGCTCATAAAGTCTTCTCGAGCGTCGCGTTGTGCGAGATTCGAAGGGTTTTTCCTTAATCTCTATGCTGTCAGTTGTTAGATAATGATGACGCCATTACAACTTCTCGAAGAAGTGCGCCACGTGTCGCTCCGTGCACCCTGACTCCAGCGCAACCTGGCGATGGCGCAAATGATGCTGTGCAACTTGATGATCCGGCACAACTTGATTGTTTTCGCCATCAGATGATTGAGGACTTTAATGGGTGGCGCCTCTTAATTTTTAGGCTCTACAAGATCCCCTTCAAAGTTTTTGAAACTTGAAAATACTTCAAAATTTTAAAATAATTTGAATTAGACTAGTTTTGTTTGGATTGCGCCAGTCTCAACCGGCTCCATAATAAATTTCTTCTCCAAAACATTCGATCTCCTCTTCGTCTTTCCGAGTTGCATTGATGATGTTCGGTTTCCCATAGGGAATACGAAGCATTGGTTGGTTATATATATAGATGTCCTTGTACTCATTCCTCACTTCTGCACTTCCATGGCACCTAAGAAGAAGGAGATGGCGACCGACGTTAACGTCGAAGTGAAAGCTCATGAGACAAGGCCCGACACCGTGCCTGCAATCCTGTCCGGGCTGACCAATCTCTCTGTGGAAATAATTTCTTAGAATGCTTTGGATTGACCCCACCAGTATTTGATCGTCGGAATGATGGTCCTTCTCCTCTTCTGAAGAGCGCGGACGCAGAAGAATTTCTTCGTCTGATGCGTCGTTCAGGGTTTCGGGATATGTACGAGTTGGGTGCTTCTCTTCGCCAAGCTGGTAAGAAGAAGAGAATAACTAATGGTTCTGTAGGGGCGCCACTTTTGTTTTTATTTTTGTGCAACTTATTTTATAGGGACTTATTTTCCCCTTTTTTATTTAAGAAAGAAAAATAAAAAATTTATTCCTGGCGCACTTCTGAAAACCTTTTCTTTTGATCTGCTTAGTGGTCCGTGCCGATGCACCATTTTGACCAACTCAAATGTTTACTGTTTTTTAAAGAACACGTGGCAATTTCGTGTAGTTTGAACACCATTCGTTTAGGTCCTTCCCGAGATAGGCTCCTAGAATACGTGCCCATTCTCATCTTTAACTCTTTAATATATAGGAGAAATCAAAGAAAATGTCCATGAACTCTTCCTTTTCATTTTCTTCTTTCTGTTTGATGGTGATGGTTCTCGCAGAATCCCCTTGGCTGTCAGGAGTTCAATGTTCGTGAGCCTTTCTGTGCCACCTAAATTCGATGTTGTTCTTCTGCATATCGCTTCTTCGGGTGTTGGTTTGCCGTGCTCTATATCATCGACACTCTTCAGCACACACATCGTTGATTTTGATGGTAAGTCCCAACAAGGAACCAGTGGTTTCCACACATGGGCGCCATTTATGAGTTGTGTTTACTTGTGCCGCTTTTTTACTAAGACTGTTTCTGAAGACAAGCGTTGATTTGTAGAAATGAGGCGCATGTGGTAGACGTGCGCCTGAATTTCTGAGAAGAGGCGCACACTGCAATCCAGTACCTGATTTCGATCAGAGGCGCATGTTGTAGACGTACGCCTGTAATTCTGAGAAGAAGCGCGTACTGCAATCCAGTGCCTGACTTCGGTCAGAGGTGCATGTTCTAGACGTACGCATGAAATTCTGAGAAGAAGCGCGTACTGCTATCCAGTGCCTGACTTCGGTCAGAGGCGCATGTTGTAGACGTACGCCTGAAATTCTGAGAAGAAGCGCACACGGCAATCCAGTGCCTGACTTCGGTCTGAGGTGCAAGTTTTACCACAGGCTCTTGTATCCTGACACTGATGATGTGCGCCTGTTGATCAAAGGCGCGCAGTTTGATAGATTTTGCTAACTTTTCTTTCTTTGTTGATATTTACAGAAATTTGGTCGCAAGCTTCTTCAAAACTGGCATCGGCGACTTAGATGCTGTGGGGAGCATTCTTCTGACACTCACATCAGACAGCTCATGTGATTCTGACGCTCAAATAGACAGCTCAGGACTCTCCATGTTCTAGAAGGATCTTCCTCGGATAGCAGGAAGGGCCTTTATACATGAGAGCTGGACGGTGTAGAGACCACTACTAAAACAGCAATTTGGCGACGGCTCCTATCTGTCGCTAATAGCGACGGACTAGCGACTAACTTGTGACGGACTACCGTCAGAAAGCAATGAATAATTTTTTCATTTTTTGTGTAAAAATCAGTCGCACTTCCGTCGCTAATTTGACGAAAAGTTAGCAATATGTCGCATATTTTGGCGACAAAATACTGAAAATATGGCACAGACTATTAGCGACGGACTGTCAACTAACATTTCGTTGGTAATCTATTGGGTATTTAGCGCCCGTCCGTCGCTAAATACTGTACCCTAACTTAATTGAACCGACGGGGAAATTTTTTATTCCCCCAAACGAACTCTCTCTCTTCCTCCCTCTTCCTCCGACGATTTCTCTCCCTCCAGCAATTTCTCTCCCTCCGTCGATCTCGCCGGTAAGCTCTCTCTCTCTCTCTTTCCCACTCACTCTCTCTATTTTAGGATTTCGGGGGGGGGGCGGTCGACTGTCGACGGGGCCGGGGGGAGGGAGGAGGGGGGTCGGGGAGGGGGGTCGGGGGGTCGGGAGGGGGGGTCGGGGAGGGGGTGCTGCCGGAGGGGGGGCAGGGAGGTACTGTCGGGGAGGGGTGGTGGTGGGGTAGGGGAGGGGGGGGTGGGGGCTGTCGGGTAGGGGGGTCGGGATGGGGTGGGGGGGGGGGAGGGGGTCGGGGAGGGGGGTGGGTTAGGGGGGGGGGGGGTGGGGGGGGGTCGTGCTGTCGGAGAGGGGGGGGTCAGGAGGGGGTCAGGGGGGGGGGGGTGGGTGGGAGGGTGGGTGCTGTCGGGGAGGGGGGTGGTGGGTGGGAAGGGGGGATGGGGGGTGGGTGCTGTCGGGGAAGGGGGTCGGGCGAGGGGGTGCTGTCGGAGAGGGGGGTCGGGAAGTGGTTGGTAGGGTGGGGGGGGGGGTGGGGGAGGGGGTCGTAGGGGACACACGGGTAGGGTTTCGGGATAGAGGTAGGGTTTCGGGTGGAGGGGTATCGGTGGTTTCGGATCGGACCATTCCTATGAGTATTGGTGGTTTCGGATCGGTGTATCGGATCAAGGAGGGGGTATAGGTGGTTTGGATCGGTCCAATCCTATGAGTATCGGATCGGGGGAGGGGGGTATCGGAATCGGTATCGGACTATTCCTATGAGTATCAGATCATGGGTATCGGTAATATCGTTGGTTTCGGATCGGAGTATCGGATTTTTGGTATCGAAAAACAAATAACTATTAATAAAGTTGACTGTACTCCGACATAATTCCTGCAGCCATTCGACTAGTGAGGTAGAAACTATGTAGCCGTTCATAAAGTTGACTGTCCTTCGACCATCATCCCTCGACAATGATGATATGACAACCTATCACTATATCTGTCACGACCCGCACCCTAGAGTAAGGGCACGAGACGTGGGTACGTCCAGCCTACGTCGCAGTGTCGGCGGTAGAACGCTGTCCTAGGTCACAACATCTAACAGTTAAAGGTAATAAGCAGTTATACTCCCGAATGGGGTGACATAACAGAATATATATCAATCACAACTAAGGTAGAACAGGAATGAGATAGAATGATAATAGATGATAATATCAGGAAAGAAACATCACAGAGATACAATCCAGAATTCTAAGTGTCTATAAATAAATACATGTCCCAAATATATCTCAGAATCTATATACAGTAATCCAAAAAAAGTAAAGACAATTCTAGTCTAAGGGAGTGTCATCTACTGCTAGTGGATCTGCTGCTGGTCCAAGTCCAGGCACTCGCTAGTGTAGCACCGTAGTAGGTAGGGCAGAACGCCTCAGCCTCGTCCTCTGTAATATTTCAACAGGTCCAGTCAGGACAGGAGCGAGCACAGTACATCTCAACAAATCATAGCAGGTCAGGATATATAATCATGCTAAAGAGTAAGATACAAGAGACTGAAGAATAATATGATAAACATGAAAGACTGTAAAAATAGCTACATTGTATAGTGATTCAGAGCACAAGATGGTTATGTAAACGGTACGATGTTATACACGTGTAATCTACAGAGGTTGTACATGAGTAATCTACAGGATTGAATACATAACCACTTCTACTCTCCCGCCCCAATCAATACACAAGGATCTAGTTAAGTTATGTTATTGCACACAAAGTATAGTCGCAGACGAGATCATATGAATACATGAGTATACACGATTTCACACGATTTGTACACGAATATCACGAATACAAGGAGTACACGATGCTCACGATAAAGTACACGAACACGAGTATCCGATGTATCCGCTAAGGGATAACATCGCACAACAAGATCATATAGTACTAATCCGTTTCCACGTGTCAGCATCATGTAAAGTAATCTAAAGCAGGAAAATACTCATAATGCAGGATATGAAATGATCAGATAATGTACCTGTATTGTGAATCTGGAGATATATACTGTCCGAGGAGTGGTATCTGTCTCCTATAGAACAATACAAGTCACTATGAGTCTACGATGATAATAAGATGCAAATCAATACATTCTACATGAATCTAGGTCAATCTAGACCAATGTCAACTCTTGGTCAACTCTGGTCAACCCTAGAAGTCAAACTAGGTCAAACTATGGTCAACTAGGTCTAACCAAGTCTCACTAGGTCAAACAAGCCATTCTAGGTCCTATCAAGGCAAACAGTCCATTCTAGACTCCATACTAGGCATACCATGCCACCATAGGCCTTAGGCCATACCATGCCTATAAGCCAACCTACAATCACAGATACACATGATAATATATTATAATCTAACTTAGAATATACACATATAGGCTATCTATATACCTATCACCAATACAACCATATTATATATAATAAATGATAGTACACATATTATCTAATATATAGGATATATATTACATCTCACATATAGATACACATGTATATAAAATAGGAATATATATATGTGTCCTTGTGTGTGTCAAGAGGGACAAGAGTGTGTGTAGTGAGGCATGTGTGTGTGTGGCTGTCATGAGAGTGAGTGATAAACCTGTGTTCAGTGAGGTGTCCAGTGAGTGGGAGACATGAGATACTTGTGTGTGTATCATGTAGGAAACAGTGGGTGTAAAATGGTATAGACTTGTGTGTGACAAAGAAACTGTGCATGGCATATCAGTAGGCAGCTAACTAACCAAGAATCTGGAAATAATAGTTGACAGGTTATAAGAAGAATCTCAGTTAAGAGCTCAATCAAACCAAAACATCCCAGGTTATTAGGAATTGACAGCAGTGAATACATTGTATAGCAGTGAAGTGACAGTGAAACATGAATCAACATTTTAGTTTTAATTGCATTTCGAAGATGAAGGAAATCAGTGAATCAAAATCAGTTTAAAGAACAAAATACTATTGAAAAAAAAGGAAAGGAAATCAGTTCATTCCATGTTAACAATTCTCAGATTTTACATTGAAGAACCCCTTTAATTCAGTCCATACAATAACCCAAAATCTCAGTTAACATTACAAACCATACATTCTAAATCCATTCACAATATAAAGCCTATTTGTTTAAAATTGAATCAATCATTCATTTCAGTTTAATAGGAGGATCACAATCTCAGGAAATAGGAATGAGTTAACAGTTTACATATCCACAAAATCAGTCTTGACTATTCGAATCAACCCACTGCCTAATATTCCATTCACACAACATAAAGTCCAATTGATAAAAGAAATCGGAAGTAACATAAACAGAATTGTGTGGGAATCATTAAATCAGTGAACAACATCAAATGAAGGATTTAAATGTCTAGGAATTTGAAAAGCAAGTATCAGTCAAGCACTTGAAATCAAACACAATGTCCAAATCCCATGCTCAACTCAAAGTCTAATTTCAAACTGTAACATTGCATTAACATGGATTAACCAACATGTAGGAGATTTATAGTTGAAAATCATCAAAAGAAACTGGAAATTTAAATATTCAAAATACTGAAAGACCCAGTATCAAACATGTATCAGTCGACAGCCATTTCAACCAATTCGAACCAAAATTCCAATCAAAACCTAAACTAATGTTTAAACATAATCTAATACAGGTTATACATCATAAATAGGATCTAATAAACAATTAAAACACAATTTAAAACTATTTAAAACAAAAAAGAGAACACAAAACTGGCACTCTGAACCGCACAGTGCAGTACTCGTGCACACGCATATCGTGTCCGACACGATACGAGGGGTCGTGCCACTTGGGGGACCCCGTGTCAGTCATGGACACAACACGTGTGTCAAATTTCGTGAGCCAAAACGGCGTGTGCACCTCAAAATCAGGCCCGAATAGCAAGGCATGAATCCTGCCAGCGCGTGCGTGTGGGCACCGCGTGTCCACGTGTCTGTGGGGACACGACGTGACATAAGAACCTGCTCAGTGCAATGGAAATGCATAAGCGAGGTCTAAATCTATTTTTCTATTCAATCACAACTCATAAAAAGGATCGAAATGCCCTTTGGGGCATTTCGTCGAACACATTCCTATATATGCTGATACGTGTCCGATACGGACATAATGGACTCAAATTCTAGGGTTAGCTAATCCTACTGTTAGGTTAGGGCTAGTGCATCCTAGTAATGCAATAAAATAGAATTTCATGGAATAGATTAGAAATTTACCTATGGTGCAAATCCACACAAAAGCCCCAAATGAAATGTTCCTCAAGCTCCCAAAATATCCACAAATTGTGTATTCCTTGAAATCTCTCATAACAACAGCAAGTGTAATAATTTTGGTCCTAATGCAATTGATTTGGGTGGAAAATGAGTTAAATAGGAATTTCTATGATTTAAGGAAGATGGGGACTCACCTCTTTCCAAACTTGCAATAATCCCAATGGAGGCTAGCCCTAATTTCTAGGAGGGGATTAAGGGGGAAGAGATCAATGTGACCAGCCATGGGCTGATTATGGTTAGGGTTTGGTTCATGGTGTGGGCCTATGGGCTTTTAAGGCTTTAAGTCATATAATGACTTGTGAAATCACAAGCCATTCCTTAATCAAATAAATTCCTAATTCATCCTAATAAATTCTAATGAATTAAAAGCCACTAACTTGGGTCAAGCTAGGACATAACCTAACCAAGTAGCCATGACCTATGTTAGCCTCTAGGTTAGTCTCCTAGTCAACACTAGTCAAAGTCAACTATAGGACCAAAATCAATTATACTAAAATCACTAAAATCACATTAATTCTAATAAATCTAAATAAATAATAATTCCAAATAATTCCTAAAATTTCAAAAATACCAAAATATCCTCAAGCTAGAAAAGTGGTAGTGACAAATCTACCCTCTTTAAAATAATTCGTCCTCGAAATTAAAGGCGAAACTAAACTGCTGAGAAGGATAGAAAAGTATACCTCAAGGTCCAAAAAGATAGGGGTACCACTCGCGCATCTCATCCTCCCGCTCCCAGGTAGACTCTCCTGGAGAATGATGCCTCCATGCGATGTGTACCAAGGGTATCACCTGGTTCCTCAATACCTTCCTCTCGGCGATCCAGAATCTCCACAGGCTGCTCTAGATAACTGAGAGTAGGTCCAACCTCAATCTCTGAATGATCGAGCACATGGCTAGGGTCAACCACGTACCGTCTCAACTGTGATACGTGGAATACGTTGTGAATTCCCACTAGTACAGGTGGCAAGTCTAGCCTGTATGCCACGTCACCGACTCTTCCGTTGATAACGAAAGGGCCGATGAAGCGCAGGCTAAGCTTCCACCTCCACCAAAACGTATCGTACCACGAGTCGGAGATATCCGCAAAAAAACCATGTCTCCAACCTAATCACAAGCAAGGTCTCAAGTTACTAAAAATCAAATATGATCAATCAAACAAAACAAAAAATACAACCTACTTCTAATCCTATCTCTAAATCTGTACCTCAAACTCCAACGGCCTCCGGTGGCTATCGGCCCAGTGCCGATGTCTGTCCTGCGCCATACGAAGTTTGTCCCTGATGAGCTTCACCTTCTCGGCTGCGTCAACAACCATCTCTGGTCCCAGTAAAGCTCGCTCTCCAACATCATCCCAAGATAAGGGTATACGACACCTACGCCCGTACAGAGCCTCAAACGGTGACATCTCAATGCTGGCCTAAAAACTGTTGTTAAGCAAACTCCACCAAATGTAGATGATCCTCCCAGAAACCTCCAAAATCTAGGACGCACGTCCGCAGCATATCCTTAAGTGTCTGAATGGTCCTCTCTTACTGTCCGTCCGTCTAGGGGTGGTATGCAGTACTAAACTTGAGCTGAGTGCCCAAGCTAGTCTGCAGACTCCTCCAGAAATAGGAAATAAAGCGACTATCCCGATCTGAGGTAATGCTGACGGAAACTCCGTGAATCCTGACTATCTGTCTCATATACAGCTCCGCAAGCCTCTCTGTAGACGTACCTACCTTGAATGGCAAAAAGTAGGCCGATTTGGTTAACCTGTCAACGATGACCCAAATTGCGTCTTTTTCTCCTGGTGTACGCGACAACCCCGATACAAAGTCCATGGTGATATGTTCCACTTCCACTCTGGAATGGGCAACGACTGCAATAATCCTCCGGGCCACTGTCTCTCTGCCTTGACCTGCTGACAGACCAAGCATCTAGATACGAAGTGGGACACCTCCTCTTCATTCCGTACCACCAGACATGCTCTCACAGATTCCTGTACATCTTGTTGGCACCAGGATGTATAGAGTACTGCGATCTATGAGCCTCCTGCATGATCTCTCTCTGACCCCCGCTGGGCACACATAATCGGGAATCGTGCCTCAGGACACCATCCTCTGCAAGTGAAAACTTACCATCCTCCAATCCTGCACTGATCTGCTCTCGGATACACCGCAGAGCCACATCCTCGAACTGTGTCGCCTTGATCTTGTCCATCAAGTCTGACTGTATCTGAAGGCCCCATAACTGCATCTGCACTCCGGCACGATCATGTCAATCCCAAGGCTCTCCAAGTCTGCAAGCAAGTGCGATCCAGAGTCAAACACATGGCTGTCGGATACCTACTCAAGGCATCGGCAACCACGTTGGCCTTTCTCGGGTGATACTGAAGTGAGATGTCAAAGTCCTTTATGAACTCTAGCCATAAGTGCTGCTCATGTTGAGCTCTTTCTGTGTAAACACATACTTTAAGCTCTTGTGATCTGTGAAAATCTCCACCCTCTCGCCATACAGATAGTGCCTCCACAACTTCAAAGCAAAAATTACCGCTGCCAGCTCCAGGTCATGGGTAGGGTAGTTCTTCTAATGGGGACATAATTGCCTGGAAGCATAGGCAATCACCTTCCCATGCTGCTGTAAGACACAACCCAGCCCCTTCCCTGAAGCATCACTATAAATAGTGAATCCATGATCCTGAAGGCAATGTCAGAATCGGATCTGTCGTAAGCCGCTTCTTCAACTCATCAAAAGCTGCCTGACACTCCTCTGACCAAACATACTCAGCATCCTTCCGGGTCAACCGAGTCAATGGCTCTGCAACCCGGGAGAAATCATGTACAAATCTTCTATAGTATCCTGCCAGCCTCAGGAAACTCCTGATCTCTGCCACTGAAGTCGGCGCTGTCCAAGCCTGAACTGCTACAATCTTCTTGGGGTCAACTGAGATACCATCTCCAGTCACCACATGCCCCAAGAAGTCCACCCGGTCCAAGAAAAACTCACACTTGGAGAGTTTCCCATAAAGCTGCTCCTCCTGAGAGTCTCCAGCACTATCCGCAGATGCTCCGTGCCCTCCTTGTCTTGGAATATACCAAGATATCATCAATGAACACCACCACGAACTTGTCTAAGTACTGGTGGAACACCTTGTTCATTAGATTCATAAATACTGCTGGTGCATTGGTTAGCCCAAACGACATAACCAAAAACTCAAACTGCCCGTACCGCGTCCTGAAAGCGGTCTTGGGAATATCCTCCCCTTTCACCTTCACCTGGTGATAAACGACCTCAAATCAATCTTGGAGACACCCGAGCTCCGTTCAACTGATCAAAGAGATCATCGATCCGCGGCAGTGGGTATCTGTTCTTGATCGTCAGGTTGTTAAGTGCTATAGTCGATACACATCCGTACCGACCCATCCTTCTTGGGTACGAAAAGTACCGGTGCACCCCAAGGTGAAGAACTAGATCAGATGAAGCCCTTGTCCTGTAGCTCATCCACATGCTTCTTCAGCTCCACCAACTCGCTGTTGTTCACTCGATAGACATGCTGAGAGATCGGTTACGTGCCGAGAACCAAGTCTATCGAGAACTCTACATCCCTGTCCGTGGAAGCCCTGGGAACTCCTCTGGAAATACGTCCATAAACTCTGCGATCAAGGGATGCAGAGCCACCTGCTCCTCAACTGAAGCTCCACAGAAGACTCCGTCGTCTTCCTCTGCCTGCCACCGGGTGTACTCAAACTCTGGCTCTCCTGGCGTCCCGAATAAAACTCTACCCCCCTCGGCAATCAATGCGGGCGTGGTGTCTACTCAGCCAGTCCATACCTAATACTATATCGTAGTTCGGTAATAGCATGACGAGTAAACTCACTGCCAACTCTTGCCTCCTAATAAGACGATCCGTCCTCTGCAAACATCACTCACGAGGATGACCCCACCCTCGGTCGTGATCTTGCAGGTCCTAGGCAATGGTTCAGAAACCAAACTGTGTCTAATAGCATATGATACTGACACAAAGCTGTTGGAAGCCCCGAAATCAAAGAGTGCAAATACTGGAAGGGAGTCGAGAAGAACCGAACCTGCTATCAGCTCTCCGAAGGCCTCGGCATCCTCAGCTACCATGGCAAAAGCTCGCCCCTACTGTCCACATCGTGCCTGCTGCTGGTGCTGCTGGAACCTCTGCTACTGGGTCTGCAGGGCTGGTCCTCTCTGCTGGCCTGCTGGAGCCTTGGCTATCCCACCTTCTCTCTGGTATCGGATGCATCGATGCAACTGGACACTCTCGTCTGATGGTCCGCTGACCCACACATCAAGCATCTGCCAAGTCTCTTCCTGCACTCGTCCCACTTGTGCCCAGGATTCTTGCAAAAGTATAACTAATAGCCTGCTGCCTGGGTGCCTGCTGCCCTCTGCTGCTGGTGCTGCACTTGCTGAAAAGGTGTACAGCCCTGATGCTGGTGCTACTGAACTGGCCTCTGCTGCTTGAAAGTGCTACTGGAAGTGAGGCCTCTTGCCCCCCTGACTGCTACTGCCACCCTGGAAGTCGCGACCCCTCTTCTGCTTCAGCCCTAGGTCGTCTTCCGCCGCCATGGCCCCAGAAAATATCTCTGCAAAGGTGGCATTCCGGTCGCTCTTAGTCAGCGACCGAATCTCTCTAATCAAGCCCCGACGAAACTTTCTTGCCTTCGTCTTCTCGGTCAAGTCATCTATAAATTGGGCCAACCTGCAGAACTCCTCGGCATACTTAGCTACCGTCTGGTTCCCCAGAACCAGACCCTCGAACTGTGCCTCGATACCTCCCAAGGCAACATCAGGAAAGAACTGCTTCTTAAACAGCTCCTTAACTGGGCCCAAGTCTGGCCCTCAACTCCCTTCCTGGGATCTGTCTGATACCACGCACGGGCTAAGTCCTGCATCTAGCTGCCCACCTCGATCTGGAGTCGATCTGGTATCTCGCAGTCGGAAGATCTCCTCGATATGCTCTATCCAGTCGTCTACAATATGGATGCCCTCTGTGCCGAAGAACTCCCGAGGATGCATCTTTTGGAAGTCCTGAATGTCCTTCTCCCTCCGATAGGGCTGCTGCTAGGCCCCCTGGGCAGTAATCATCTCGACTGTGGTACGAACCAGCTGGTGTGCCTCGTCGATCCCCTGACGGAAATTGGTGGTCGCCTCGTCTGCTGCTGCCGGTGGGACTCCAGAATCCTCTCCACGAAGGAGAAGAGATATGCAGCATCTACCATCCCTGCAGGTGGAGGCTGCTGCAGTGGAAGGATCTCAGGAATCACAGGGCTATGCCTCCTGGCTGCTGGAGGTGCTCCTCCAAAAGCTATAGAGACACCGACTCCTGAGGGCTGCACTGGCCCTATGGTACTGGGAGCTGGCTGCTGGACACGAGAGGTGGCAGACCCCTCTACAGCAACTTCCGTTACGGGACGATGCGATCTCGTCTCAACCATCCTGGAGACACAGATCAAACAAGAAACAATTACTGAGAATGAGTCAAAAAATCAAAGAGGACAGTTTAAAAATTCTAAGGAAGACAATAAGCAGCAAAATAGATATACGGAATCTGATAAGGAATTTTTTCCTAGTGTGATTGAGTACCTTCAAAAATATACTAATTCCTACAGCAGGCTGCAGTGATATTCTAGTTCGAATACCACTACATTTCCAACCTAGACCTGCATGGGCCACCACTAAAAAATGTGTCACGACCCGCACCCTAGAGTAAGGGCACGAGACGTGGGTACGTCCAGCCTGCGCCGCAGTGTCGGCGGTAGAACGATGTCCTAGGTCACAACATCTAACAGTTAAAGGTAGTAAACAGTTATACTCCCCGAATGGGGGTACATAACAGAATATATCTCAATCACAACTAAGGTATAGGAATAAGATAGAATGATAATAGATGATAATCCAGGAAAGAAACATCACAGAGATACAATCCAGAATTCTAAGTGTTTAAATAAATACATGTCCCAAATATATCAAAATCTATATACAGTATCCAAGAAAAGTAAAGACAATCCTAGTCTAAGGAGTGTCATCTACTGCTAGTGATCCTGCTGCTGGTCCAAGTCTAGGGACTCGTCTAGTGTAGCACCGTAGTAGGTAGGGCAGAACGCCTCAGCCTCGTCCTCTGTAATATTTCAACAGGTCTAGTCAGGACATGAGCGAGCATAGTACATCTCAACAAATCATAGCAGGTCAGGATATATAATCATGCTAAAGAGTAAGATAGAGACTGAAGAATAATATGATAAACAGGAAAGACTATAAATAAATAGCTACAGTATATAGAGGACTAACAGTGTCTAGTGATTCAGAGCACAAGATGGTTATGTAAACGGTACGATGTTATACACGAGTAATCTACAGAGGTTGTACACGAGTAATCTACTGGATTGAATACATAACCACTTCTACTCCCCCGCTCCAATCAATACACAAGGATCTAGTTAAGTTATGTTATTGCACACGAAGTAGTCGCACACAAGATCATGTGAATACATGAGTATACACGATTTCACACGATTTGTACACTATCATGAATACAAGGAGTACACGATGCTCACGATAAAGTACACGAACAGTACCCGATGTATCCGCTAAGGGGATAACATCACACAACAAGATCCATACAGTACTAATCCGTGTTTCCAACGTGTCAGCATCATGTAAAGTAATCTAAAGCAGGAAAATACTCCTAATACAGGATATGAAATGATCAGAGAATGTACTCGCCTGTATCCTGTGAATCTGGAAATATATATTGTCCGAGGAGTGGTGTCTATCTCCTATAGAACAGTACAAGTCACTATGAGTCTACGATGATAATAAGATGCAAATCAATGCATTCTACATGAATCTAGGTCAATCTAGACCAAAGTCAACTCTTGGTCAACTCTATGGTCAACCCTAGAAGTCAAACTAGGTCAAACTATGGTCAACTAGGTCTAACCAAGTCTCACTAGGTCAAACAAGCCATTCTAGGTCCTATCAAGGCTAAACAGTCCATTCTAGACTCCATACTAGGCATACCATGCCACCCATAGGCCTTAGGCCATACCATGCCTATAAGCAACCTACAATCACAGATACACATGATAATATATATTATAATCTAACTTAGAATATACATATAGGCTATCTATATACCTATCACCCATACAACCATATTTATATATAATAAATGATAGTACACACACATTATCTAATATATAGGATATATTACATCTCACATATAGATATACATGTATATATGAAATAGGAATATATGTGTCATTGTGTGTGTGTCAAGAGGGACAAGAGTGGTGTGTAGTGAGGCATGTGTGTGTGATGTCATGAGAGTGAGTGATAAACCTGTGTTCAATGAGGTGTCCAGTGAGTGGGAGACATGAGACACTTGTGTGTGTATCATGTAGGAAACAGTGGGTGTAAAATGGTGTGGACTTGTGTGTGACAAAGAAACTGTGGCATGGCATATCACTAGGCAGCTAACTAACCAAGAATCTGGAAATAATAGTTGACAGGTTATAAGAAGGAATCTCAGTTAAAAGCTCAATCAAACCAAACATCCCAGGTTATTAGGAATGGACAACAGTGAAAACATTGTATAGCAGTGAAGTGACAGTGAAACATGAATCAACATTTCAGTTTTAATAACATTCGAAGATAAAGGAAATCAGTGAATCAAAATCAGTTTAAAGGAACTAAATACTATTGAAAAAAAAGGAAAGGAAATCAGTTCATTCCCTGTTAATAATTCCCAAATTTTTACATTGAAGAACCCCTTTAATTCAGTCCATACAATAACCCAAAATCTCAGTTAACAGTATTACAAACCATACATTTCTAAATTTCATTCACAATATAAAGCCTATTTAGTTTAAAATTGAATCAATCATTCATTTCAGTTTAATAGGAGAGGATCATAATCTCAGGAAATAGGAATGAGTTAACAGTTTACATATCCACAAAATCAGTCTTGACTATTCGAATCAACCCACTGCCTAATATTCCATTCACACAACATAAAGTCCAATTGATAAAAGAAATCAGAAGTAACATAAACTAAATTGTGTAGGAATCATTAAATCAGTGAACAACATCAAATAAAGTATTTAAATGTCTAGGAATTGGAAAAGCAAGTATCAGTCAAGCACTTGAAATCAAACACAATGTCCAAATCCCATGCTCAACTCAAAGTCTAATTTCAAACTGTAACATTGTATAAACATGGATTAACCAACATGTAGGAGAAATTTATAGTTGAAAATCATCAAAAGAAACTGGAAATTTAAATATTCAAAATACTGAAAGACCCAGTATCAAACATGTATCAGTCGACAGCCATTTCAACCCAATTCGAACCAAAATTCCAATCAAAACCTAAACTAATGTGTAAACATAATCTAATACAGGTTATACATCACAAATAGGATCTAATAAACAATTAAAACACAATTTAAAACTATTTAAAATGAAATAAACAGAGAACACAAAATTGGCACTCTGAACCGCACAGTGTACTACTCGTGCACACGCAATATCGTGTCCGACACGACACGAGGGGTCGTGCCACTTGTGAGACCCCGTGTCGGTCATGGACACAACACATGTGTCAAATTTTATGAGCCAAAACGGCGTGTGCACCTCGGAATCAGACCCGAGTAGCAAGGCATGAATCCTGCCAGCGCACGCGTATGGACACCGCTTGTCCACGTGTCTGTGGGGACACGATGCGACACAAGAACGTGCTCAGTGCAATGGAAATGCATAAGCGAGGTCTAAACCCATTTTCCTATTCAATCACAACTCAGAAAAAGGATCGAAATGCCCTTTGGGGCATTTCGTCGAACACATTCCTATACATGCTGATACGTGTCCGATACGGACACGTAATGGACTCAAATTCTAGGGTTAGCTAATCCTACTGTTAGGTTAGGGCTAGGGCATCCTAGTAATGCAATAAAAATAGAATTTCATAAAATAGATTAGAAATTTACCTATGGTGCAAATCTATACAAAAGCCCCAAATGAAATGGTTCCTCAAGCTCCCAAAATATTCACAATTGTGTATTCCCTGAAATCTCTCAATAACAACGGCAAGTACAATAATTTTAGGTCCTAATGCAATAGATTTGGGTGGAAAAGGAGTTAAATAGGAATTTTCATGATTTAAGGAAGATGGGGACTCACCTCTTTCTAAACTTGCAATAATCCCAATGGAGGCTAGCCCTAATTTCTAGGAGGGGATTAAATAGGGGGAATGGATCAATGTGACCAGTCATAGGCTGATTAGGGTTAGGGTTTGGTTCATGGTGTGGGCCTATGGGCTTTTAAGGCTTTAAGTCATATAATGACTTGTGAAATCATAAGCCATTCCTTAATAAATAAATTCCTAATTCCTCCTAATAAATTCTAATGAATTAAAAGCCACTAACTTAGGTCAAGTTAGGGTTACATATCCTAACCAAGTAGCCATGACCTAGGTTAGCCTCTAGGTTAGTCTCCTAGTCAACACAAGTCAAAGTCAACTATAGGACCAAAATCAATTATACTAAAAATTACTAAAAATCACATTAATTCTAATAAATCTAAATAATAAATAATAATTCCAAATAATTCCCAAAATTTCAAAAATGACCAAAATACCCTCAAGCTAGAAAAGTGGTAGTGACAATATCTTATAGTAGTAGATGATGTCTTAGTATTACATTATGTGAGTTCATCTTGATTCTGTTACATTCTTCAGATACTAGATACGATAAGAACATATACTACACCATATGTACAGAACATAGATGATTCACTCTAATATATGCTAGAATAAATTTTGGGTTGTGTTCTGAGCCATCCGTTCTCACACTTGGCAAAAAATCAAATATATATATTTTATCTACTTTCGAAAATGTACTCAAACCAGATGATGGTTCCTTTATTAGCTTGCTTATGTTATAATTATATTATTTATGAATATCGATCTTACCAGATGGCACTCATGACCGATAAGCGGCACGTCATTTGAGGAAAACACTGAATGCTGAGGTGGCTCCTCATACTGTTAAGGAGGAAGTGGCACCGGTAGCTAGTGAGACCGGGAGTTCTATTCATCCAGCACCTGCACTAGACTATATCTCTCCTGCCGCCGTCGATCCCACTTATTCGAGGTGGTTGCGTGATCGTATCACTGAGCGTTTGCATGAGCTGCGTGGTTCTCATTAGCTATTAGTACTTATTTGTATTGGACTATTTTTATTGGGTTGTTTTGTATTAGACTATTAGTATTGGACTACATATATGAATTAGTACTATGTCAATCTCTGGATTGTCTTAGATTACGACATGGTGATGAGTACATAGTCCCTGAAGCCATTCGACTGGTGAGGAAGAAACTAAGTACATCCGGCCTATACTAGCAGATCCACCAATTACTACACGATAGGCCCAACGACATAAGTTCATCTGGCCCATAAAAAGTAAGAAGTTTATCGAATTGTAATCGGAGTAATGAAACGACATTGGAGAGGGCGTGTCGTAGTGGTCGGACGGGAGGGGGGTGACGTGCCACTACCCATGGCGCGCTAGGGGGACGCCTACAAATAACAGAGACACTGACGCACAAATACCGCTCGAGTGAGCCAAAGGCATGCAGCCACTTCCCTTCCTCCATTCCCTCTCTCCCTCTCTCATGTTATCACCGTCACAACTTTTCCAGTGATGCACCCTCTAATGATGAACACAAAAATCAAAGACCCCCTCTCATTTCTCACTCTTCACAGTTCTCACAACAGGAAGGATCAGTGCTTTCTAATTCTCTTCCATCTATCCATTTCTCCGTTCTGATCAAGCTTCTTCCTTTCCTCTCCTCCACCATGGCTCTGGACCCATCTGCTCCTCCCTACTTTCCTTGTTCTTATTTTACTCTCTCAGCCACATATGATATCCAGCTCAAGTGTAGAGTCGGAAGAAGTAGCACAGCCGGCGGCATGACCTGGAGGAAGTACAGAGGTTTCCTTCAACATCCGTAGGAGAACTATATGGATATATCTTTTCACGACATGTCAAAACACACAGCTTAGAAAATTATGACATTTTAGTCTTCCGACACCGTGGTAACATGGTTGTCACATTAAGGGTCTTTGACAAGGTGACATGTTGTGAAAAGATATATCCTTATAGTTCTCCTACTGATGTTGAAGAAAACCTCTGTACTTCCTCCAGGTCATGCCGCTGGCTGTGCTGCTTCCCCTCCTCTTCCTGTCTACTTCTTCTCCTCTCCGACTCTACACTTGAGCTGGATATCATATATGGCTGAGAGAGTCAAATAAGAAGAAGGGGAGTAGGGAGGAGAAGATGGGTCCAGAGCCATGGTGGAGGAGAGGAGAAGGAAGAAGTTTTATCAGAACGGAGGAATGGATGGATGGAAGAGAACTAGAAAGCACTGATCCTTCCTGTTGTGAGAACTGTGAAGAGTGAGAAAGGGGAGGGGGTCTTTGATTTTTGTGTTCATCGTCATTAGAGGGAGCAGCACTGGAAAAGTTGTGATGTTGATAGCATGAGAGAGAGAGAGAGGGGGGAATGGAGGGAGGGAAGTGGCTGCATGCCTTTGGCTCACTCGAGCGGTATTTGTGCATCAATATCCCTATTATTTATAGGCGTCCCCCTAGCGCGCCATGGGTGGGGGCGCGTCACCCCCCTCCCGTCCGACCACTATGACACGCCATCTCCAATGTCGTTTTATTACTCTGATTACAATTTTGATAAACTTCTTACTTTTTTTATAATTTGAGTAAATTTCTTTACCCAATATAAAATTTCTGTTGTCAGAGAGATGGCTCCTAAGACTCCCCGAGGGGGTGCTGCTGGCCGAGGAAGGGACCGAGGCAAGGAACCCTTGGAGGTCGACACGGAGGAAGTCCCCATCGTCAAACAAGAGCCGGTGACTGTTAAGGAGGAGGTGTAACCAAAGGTCGAGGTCAAGGAAGAACCGATGACCATCAGGGAAGAGATAGCTCCCAAGGTTGAAGTTAAGGAGGAACCACCGTCAGAGAGTAGTAGCATCGGGACTGACCCTCCTGTCCCTATTGTAAGCCTCCTAGATTTTAAAATATTATTTTTATAATTTTAAATAGCATTTATATCCTTAAAATAAGTTATTATAATTATTAAAAAAATTTAGAATTTTTAAATGATTTTTAAAGCTAAAAATATTAATTTGCAATTTATTAAATGTTTTAATATCAATTTGTAATTATTTTAATTGTTTTATAGCAGTTTGTAATAATCGATTTGTCTGTGCAAATTTTAATTTGCACAGAACGAAACCGGGGGGCCATTTGCAATTTAGAAAATGCATTTTATAAGGGCGGCGGGGGACTTATGTAAAATAGTTTAGTCCGAGGGTTATTTTGCAAAACGACCTTCGTCGTCGGCTGGCCATTGGCCGAGCGACCACCGACTTCGACCAAAACCCTAACCCTAATCCCTAATTTTTTGTCCAAAACCCTAATTTTCCACCGCCTTCCCATCCTATAAAACCACCCCGACCAAAACCCTAGCCTAGAACACCACCCCCAACCACCCCAGCACCGCCCTGACCCCCTTTTTCTTTGACGAGCTCGCCGGAGTTAACTCAGAGCTATCGCCACCCTACAGCCCATGCCACCGCTTACAACCACCGCCATCTTATTCGCCTCGATGAGACGAACCCAGCTCCACCCTTCGCCACCCCGACCCCGACCGCTAGCACCCCCGACAGCTTCCTCGCGCCGACACGTACGTATCCCTTTGTATTTACTTCACCCCCGTGTCTCGTTTTCACGTGGATGACTCGTTTCGTGTCTGTGAGTTAGATGGTGGACTCGGACACGAAGAACTCGTGTTGTACGAGTCGTGCACACTGGACACAGGACTCGTGTGTCTTAATATCCCTAACTGTCAGGACACGAAGACACAGAACCATTTGGCTAATGGGTTGGTTATCGGGTTTGGGTAGTTTTCCAACCCGTTAATCTAATTCACAATATAACTAACCTAAACCCTAACCCGACCAGCAAGCTCGAGCTGGCCCCCTGGTCAGTCGAGTGGTGCTCAGACCCATACCCTATCCCAGCGGGTCGAGTTCGAGCCCCCCTTTGTTTTCTTTTTGTTTTGTTTTAATTTTTATTGTTTATTATATATATTGTATATATGTATTTATATATATAATATATATATATATATATATATATATATATATATATATATATATATATATATATATATATGTACATTCATTATATATATATTATATATAGATATATATATATATATATATATATATATTTATTTTATATATATATATATATATATAATATATATATATAATTTTTATATATATATATATATATATATATATATATAAAAAATATATAATATATATATTATATATATATAATATATATATATATATATATATATATATATAATATTTATGTATATATAAATGCATTTGTTGTATATGTATATATATTCAAATACAATTTTGTGCAAAATGTCATTATGTGTAAATTTACAAGTATTTTATTATATAATTTTATGACTTGTATTTTACCACTTTAAAATATATTATTAAAATACTTTAATTATATAATTGAATTACTGTATTTTATTAATCATGGCCATTTGGTGTGCAAACCTAGCATGGATTTTTGGGCCCAAATATGTCTAATATATTCAAAGTCTGTACAAGTCATATTGGACTTGATTCATGACTTTGGGTCCCGTATCTGGACTTTGATTTAATTTCGTATACGTGGATAAAATAGTAAATAATTAATTATTTATTTTCCTGAAATTGTACTTTACTGTTTTGAATTTTTACATATATTTTAACTGCTGTAAAAATATGGAAAGAATTGTGTTTAAATACTATGTTAATTTAGATAATTTAATATAATTTATCCAGAATTTAATTATAATTTTGGCATTTTATAAAAATAGAAAAATAAAACTCATTTTTAGGATACATATGTTTACTGATTTTTAATAAATACCTATGGGGGTTTATAAATTCCAAAAAAAAATTAGTATAATTTCTATAATTAATAAGGATCCACTTGGTAATTTATTTTATGTATAATTGAGCTTTATGTCTATCTCAAACATTATTGGAACACAGTGTACAGTTTGATATAATTATTGATTAATTACGACTTACGATGTATTGTGTGATTTTGGGATATTGTAGTATTGGACCTCACCCTACCATAGTGTAAAGATCCTAGAAAGTTATTTTAGGTATTGTGTCACCCCACATCGGTCTCCTATGCTAAAGTTCACCATTTGGCTAGGTGTCCAGTCAGAAAATCGTGTCACACAACTAGTGTCTTAGTGTTTAACTTTGTATGAAAACTAAGTTTATGTATTATTTCTACAGTGACGAGTCACCAGACATCTATAGCATTTCCTTCACTACCTTGCTTTGCTAGAGGCAAGTACCTCTACAAACTTTATTTACAACATATAATGAATTGTGTATAAACCATGTTAAATACCGATATCTAAACTGCAAGCCATATCTCTCTAAAAAAATTTCATATACTTTACACTGCTCTCAGTATCCACCATGTTTTATTCTGTCCTTGTATCTCTCACATGTTTAGAATCTGGGTTATGGGAAAACTGATAGTTGAGTATCATGCCCCCTCTATCGTACCGAACAAAGTTTCATTTTACATGTTACTACTACTACTGCGTCGTAGGCCTTTATCTCAAAGCTGTATTTGTGCGTATGTACATCTATCGCCGTATCACTTGTACGGAAGCACATTTTATTATATGCCCCTTCACATTGTACACCTATTGACGATCACGTACCTGCTACAGTTTTAAACATTACATATACATCTGTCTCTATTACATATGTATCCTTGCCATGATAGATTATGATATGACTTGATTCCTGTTTATTACATTCCTGTTTATTTCATGTTTCGTATATTTAGTTTGCTAGAATCAGCACTTGCTTCCAGTCTGAACAGGATAACGTTATAGGTATACTTACCTGAGGAGGATTTGCTTTGTGATTCTTATAATGGGGTTGCCATCGAGGATCAGACTTTACCTTACAAGGATGTACCTGCGGGAAAACTCGTCTAGTTTGTGTAGTTGCTCGAGACTTTTGAGAGTAGTCATGTTGTTGACTATGTATTTTGTAACTGGACCTGTATCCAGTTTTATTTTTGGCCATGTATTTCGGAACATATTTATATACAAGATGACTTTTGTGTTTGGGATCATTTCTGACTCAATATGACATATAGAACTATTAACACACTTGATTATATTGCTTGTCTTTAGAACAGCTTACTACGCTTTAGCTCAAGCGTAGGCTGGACATGACTCGGCTCGGCCCAACAATTTGGGTAGCGGATCATGACATATTTTTAGTGGTGGCCCATGCAGGTCGAGACTAAATTGTTTGGTTACGTCATTGTACCAAGCATACCTGCAATTAGGAACTTAAGGTAACTAGACAACAATAGGAATGATGCTTAGAACACTTAGAGGATTACTAGGATTGCAACATAGAAAATGCATCACATTGTATGCTCGCTATTACAAATTAGACTTTTTTGTTTGTGATTGTTTACTTGAAAGAGTCCTTATAAGTTCTTTTATTTATTAGTGGTGCTCACCCGCTCATCCAGTATGCCACACCTGAGAAAGGCACACCTCCTACCCAGCCGGTTGACCAGTTGACCGATGCATCTCCACCTCACCTACCATACTCCCCCACTCCACAAATCCACCAACCCAGATGCCTCCACCACCTTCCATCATCACAGTCCCAGCAGGACCCGATACTTCCACCACCACCTATTACTATACCTGCCCAGGCTTCCGTCACTCTCGACGGGAACCAACTGCTCACTCTGATCCAGGGGTTCCTAACGACCCATCAGGAGCAGACCACCTTACTCTGCCAGAGCATGGAGCGTTCTGAGGAGCGTATCGTGGTCCCACCACCGGTAGAGCTACAGCAGAGAGCGGGGAACATCAAGGACTTCATGGGTTTAAACCCCAGGGAGTTCATGGGGACCGAGGGCATCGTGATAGCAGATGACTGGCTAGACTCGGTAGAGAGGAATCTCCTTAGAGCTAGGTTGCCGGGTGACCTCCAGGTCGAGGCAGCGGGATTTCTGCTGACAGACTTAGCAGGAGTTTGGTTCAGGAATGAGCCACTATTCGCGAGAAAGAAGGCCACTTGCGATCAGTTTAAGATCCAGTTCAAGAAGAAATTCTTTTCGACCACCGCTAGGGTAGCCATGGGGCTACGATTTCAGAACATCCAGCAGGGGAACCGTTCTGTTGACGAGTATACAGCAGAGTTTAGTCGATTGAGCCATTTCGCTCCTAGTCTGGTTGCAGACCCAGAGTAGATGACGCATAGGTTTTGCCATGGTCTAGTTCCAGACATCGGTATTCTTATTGTAGCGAACGGTACGACTGACTACTACCAGAGCCTAGAGTTGGCCCGAAGCATAGAGGAGCGTCTTCAGTCTTACAAAAGGCCGGCTTCCGTACACCATGAGGGACCTTCCAAGCGTTAGACTTTCCAATCGAGAGCACCGGTGCCGTACCAGCAAAGATACCGTCATCCCACACCACATCACCCAACCCCACCAGCTAGAGCCTTGGGACCTCGACAGCAGAGGGGACCTGTGTGTTCATTCTGTAGGAGGCCAGGGTATGACTTTGCCGTCTGCAGGAAAAGGTTGGGGCATTGTTTAGCTTACGGGTCTACCACCCATCAGCTTCGGGACTGCTCAGCCACGTGGGTACCAGGTGCTGGACCACCGTCTAGAGGACCGCCGCTCCCGACTCAACAGCAGAGGTTTGGGCAACATCTGCAGCAACAGAAGGGACCCCAGTGGAAGGCTTATAGTCTGGCTCTTGAGGCAGACCCGGAGCAGGTTTCGGAGCCAGATTATTTGGTTGACGTCATCACATGTCATATTTATTTGTATACTTTTCTAGCTCTATGCTTGTTTAATTCCGGTGTATCGCATAGCTTCCTGTCATTAGAGTTTTTGCATAAACACCACTTAGTAGCTACACCTACCGAGGAGATGAGTAGAGTAATGACGGGAGACGAACTAGTACCAATTAGGGCTATCTATAGATGCTCTATTACTATAGCTGGAAGAGAGTTTATGGCACGATTCTTTATGATGCCACTCCCCGGGTATGATATCATATTAGGGACGAATTGGCTTAGCTATGCTCACGCAGCTATAGACTGTCATGAGGGTAGTATTCTGTTCAGTCCCCCAGGCACGACACCATTTAGTGTCAGGAGGACAAGGCCGGAGATCAGCCCAGAGCCGAACTGCTGTGCGACACTTGGGGAGTTAGCACCGCCACACCCTATCATTGGGGGAGTTTATGGATGTATTCACAGAGGATCTTCCAGGACTTCTGCCTGACAGAGATGTAGAGTTTGCCATAGATTTAGTACCGGGTTCATCACTAGTATCTCGGGCTTGCTATAGAGTGAACCCCAAGGAGGCCGTAGAGATGAAGGAGCAGATTGATGACCTATTGAAAAAGGGTTTCATTCGATCTAGTGCTTCTCCATGGGGAGCACCAGTACACTTTGTACCGAAGAAGGATGGTACAGCCCGGTTGTGCATTGACTACCGGGCATTGAATACAATCACCATTAAGAACAAATATCCTATGCCCAGGATAGATGATTTATTCGACCAGTTGAGTGGGGCAAAGGTATTTTCCAGGATAGATTTGAGATCCGGTTACCACCAGGTGAAAGTCAGGGCTGCAGACATCCAGAAGACGGCGTTCAACACGAAGTACGGGCAGTACGAGTTTTTGGTGATGCAATTTGGTCTCACAAATGTGCCAGTTGTCTTTATGAACTTGATGAATAAGATATTTCACCAGTATCTGGATAAGTTTGTCGTAGTATTTATCGACGACATCCTGATATACTCGAAGACGCCAGAGGAGCACGCAGAGCACTTGCAGACAGTTTTGGGGATTCTGAGACATGAGAGGTTGTATGCCAAATTGTCGAAGTACGAGTTCTTTTTAGACCAAGTGGAGTTTCTCGGTCATGTAGTCACTAGAGAGGGGATCTCAGTTAATCCCAGAAAGATTACTGTCGTTGAGACGTGGAAGGCTCCGACGTCAGTTTCAGAGATCAGAATCTTCTTGGGATTAGCAGGCTATTATAGAAAGTTCATCCAAGACTTTGCTAAGATAGCCGAACCCATGATGAAACTGACACAGAAGGACATAGAGTACGTCTGGTCAGAGGACTGCCAGACAGCATTTAAAGAACTGAAGAGGAGGCTGACGACCGCTCCAGTTCTGACATTACCTTCAGGATCTGGAGGTTTCACCATATACAGTGATGCTTCAGGAAAGGGGCTAGGATGTGTCCTACAGTAGCATAGAAAAGTGATTGCTTATGCATCTAGGCAATTACGGACTCATGAACGGAACTATCCTACCCTCGACCTAGAGTTTGCTGCGATGATCTTTGCACTCAAGTTGTAGAAACACTACTTATACGGAGAGCGAGTGGAAATCTTTACTGACCACAAGAGCTTGAAGTATGTGTTCACGCAGAAGGATATGAACATGAGGCAAAGACGATGGTTGAAGTTGATGAAGGACTTCGACATCAATTTATAGTATCACCCTGAAAAGGCAAATGTGGTGGCAGATGCGCTGAGCAGGCATCCGATGGCATGGTATCTGATGATAGATCGACATTTGCGGGAAGATCTGGAGAAGCTCGGTATCGAGATAGTTCGGCCAGGATCAGTGATACAGATGATGGCGCTAGACATTCAGTTAGGTATGATAGAGCAGATCAAGGAGGCACAGTCTACAGATGAGAGCCTCCGCAGGCTCAGGGCCCAGGCTTTAGCTGGATTGCTAGATGACTTCACCATAACAGAGGATGGATCCTTGAGGCATGGTAGCCGGTTATGCATACCGAAAGGAGAGCTGATAGAGGAAGTCTTGTAGGAGGCACACCGATCGCGATATTCTATTCACCCTGGTGCCAACAAGATATACTGTGATTTGCGGGAACATCTTTGGTGGCACGGGATAAAGAGAGATGTATCAGGTTTTATTTCGAGATGCCTAGTTTGCCAGCAGGTCAAGGTGGACCGTCAGAGGCCAGGTGGTCTATTGCAGCCGTTACCCATTCCCAAGTGGAAGTGGGAACACATTACGATTGACTTCATCTCAGGGCTTCCTTGTTTCCAAGGAGGAAAGGATGCCATTTGGTTCATCGTTGACAGGCTGACGAAGTGTGCGCACTTCATACCCTTCAAGGTGGGGCTCTCCACTGAGAAGTTGGCGGAGCTATACATACAGAAGATAGTTCACTTATACGGAGTACCAATGAGCATCGTATCAGACCGAGATAGCAGATTCACGTCCTACTACTGGAGGAGCTTGCAGGAAGAGTTGGACAGTCGGCTCAAGTTCGGTACAACGTACCACCCACAGACAGATGGACAGTCCGAGAGGACGATACAGACGCTAGAGGACATGCTGAGGACTTGTGTGCTGGACTTTGGCAGATCATGGGAGAGCCATCTACACTTGGTAGAGTTTTCATACAACAACAGCTACCAAGCCAGCATCGGTATGTCTCCTTTCGAGGCACTATATGGACGACGATGTCGTACACCGCTCTTTTGGGATGATGTTGGGGATAGAGTTATGCTTGGGCCAGAGATGATCACGGATGCAGTAGAGAAGGTCGGGATGATCAGAGACAGGCTCAGAGTCGCTCAGGACAGGTAGAAACACTGGGCCGATGCTAGTCGCAGGCCGATGGAGTTTGCTGACGGAGATATCGTGCTGGTATCACCTACTAGAGGGATAATCTGGTTCGGACGAGGCGACAAGTTGAGCCCAGATATATCGGGCCGTTCGAGATACTCGGCAGTATCGGAGAGATAGCTTACAGGGTTGCACTTCCACCCAACCTAGCAGGAGTTCACGATGTCTTTCATGTATCTCAGCTGAGGAGATACGTTACAGACCCCAGCCATGTGCTAGATCATTCAGAGTTGGAGATCGGACCGAGCCTTGCAGTTACTGAGAAGCCAGTGGAGATATTAGACAGGATGAAGAAGAGGCTGAGGAAAAAAGTCATACCCTTGGTACGAGTAGCTTGGAGCCGTTACTCTCCGGGAGAATCTACTTGGGAGAGAGAGTCGGACATGAGGGAGAGATATCCTTACTTGTTTGACCCAACAGTCGCGAGGGAACCACCCGTTCCCGCATGATACCTTAGAGGTTAGTCTTAATAGTAGCCTTAGTCATTGTTTGCATTGCTTGCAATATTAAATATTTGTAGAGTCTTCTATCCTTGTAAATTTTGATGACAAAATTTTTTAAGGAGGGAAGATTTGTAAGCCCCTAGATTTGAAAATATTATTTTTATAATTTTAAACAACATTTATATCCTTAAAATAAGTTATTATAATTATTACAAATTTTCTAGAATTTTTAAATGATTTTTAAAGCTAAAAATATCAATTTACAATTTATTAAATTGTTTTAATACAAATTTATAATTATTTTAATTATTTTATAGTAGTTTGTAAAAATTGATTTGTCTGTGCAAATTTTAATTTGCACAGAACGACAGTAGGGGGCTATTTGCAATTTAGAAATTGCATTTTATAAGGCAGCGGGGGACTTATGTAAAATAGTTTAGTCCGAGGGTTATTTTGCAAAACGACCTTCGTCGTCGGCTGGCCATTAGCCGAGCGACCACCGACTTCGACCAAAAGCGTAACCCTAATCCCTAATTTTTCGGCCAAAACCCTAATTTCAACCGCCTTCCCATCCTATAAAACTACCCCGACCAAAATCCTAGCCTAGAATACCACCCTGACCACCCCAGCATCACCCTGACCCCCTTCTTCTTCGACGAGCTCTCCGGAGTTAACTCAGAGCTATCGCCACCCGTACAGCCCACGCCACCGCCTACAACGACCGCCATCTTGTTCGCCTCGACGAGACGAACCCAGCACCACCCTTCGCCACCGACCCCGACGCCTACGGACACCTCTAGCACCCCCGACAGCTTCCTCACACCGGACATGTACGTGTCCTTTTGTATTTACTTCACCCCCGTGTCTCATTTTTACGTGTATGACTCGTTTCGTGTCGGTGAGTTCGATGGTGGACTCGGACACGAGGAACTCGTATTGTACGAGTCGTGTACACTCTGGACACAGGACTCGTGTTTCTGTGTCCCTAATAGTCAGGACACGAAGACACAGAACCATTGGGCTAATGGGTTGGTTATCAGAATTGGATAGTTTTCCAACCCGTTAATCTAATTCACAATATAACTAACCTAAACCCTAACCCGACCAGCAAGCTCGAGCTGGCCCCCTGGTCAGCCGAGTGGCGCTCAGACCCACCCTCTGTCCCAGCGGGCTGAGTTTGAGCCCCCCTTTTGTTTTCTTTTTGTTTTGTTTTTATTTTTATTTGTTTTATTATATATATGTATATATGTATTTATATTATGTATATATGTATTTATATATATATATATATAAATGTATATTTGTATATGTATATATATATATATATATATATATATATATATATATATATATATATATATATATATATATTTCAAATACAATTTTGTGCAAAATGTCATTATGTGTAAATTCACAAGTTATTTTATTATATAATTTTAAGACTTGTATATTTACCAATTTAAAATATATTATTATTAAAATACTTTAATATATATATTTGAATTATTGTATTTTATTAATCATGGCCATTTGGTGTGCAAACCTAGCATGGGTTTTTGGGCCCAAATATGTCTAATACATTCAAAGTCTGTACAGGTCATATTGGACTTGATTCATGACTTTGGATCCCGTATCTGGACTTCGGTTCAATTTCGTATACGTGGATAAAATAGTAAATAATTAATTATTTATTTTCCAGAAATTGTAACTTGCTGTTTTTGAATTTTATATATATTTTAATTAATGTAAAAATATGGGAAAAATTGTGTTTAAATACTATATTAATTGAAATAATTTAAAATAAATTTTCAAGCATTTAATTAGTAATTTTGGCATTTT
Organism: Iris pallida; assembly: GCA_029216955.1. Classification (NCBI taxonomy): domain Eukaryota; kingdom Viridiplantae; phylum Streptophyta; class Magnoliopsida; order Asparagales; family Iridaceae; genus Iris; species Iris pallida. The sequence goes on along the minus strand of JANAVB010018199.1, from coordinate 26,675,742 downwards.
ACAAAAATAGGAAAACAGAACTCATTTTTAGGATACATATGTTTATTGATTTTTAATAAATATCTATGGGGGTTTATAAATTCCAGAAAAATTAGTATAAATTTCTATAATTAACAAGGATCCTCTTGGTACTTTACTTTATGTATAATTAAGCTTTTTGTCTATCTCAACAATTATTGGAACACAGTGTACAGTTTGATTTAATTATTGATTAATTACGACTTACGATGTATTGTGTGATTTTGGGATATTGTAGTATTGGACCTCACCCTACCATAAGTTAAAGACCTTAGAAAGTTATTTTAGGTATTGTGTCACCCCACATCGGTCTCCTATGCTAAAGTTCACAATTTGGCTAGGTGTCCAGTCAGAAAGTCGTGTCACACAACTAGTGTCTTAGTGTTTAACTTTGTATGAAAACTAAGTTTATGTATTATTTCTACAGTGATGAGTCACCAGACATCTATAGCATTTCCTTCACTACCTTGCTTTGCTAGAGGCAAGTACCTCTACAAACTTTATTTACAGCATATAATGAATTGTGTATAAACCATGTTAAATACCGATATCTAAACAGCAAGCCATATCTCTCTAAAAAAATTTCACATGCTTTATACTGCTCTCAGTATCCACCATGTTATATTCTGTCCTTGTATCTCTCACATGTTTAGAATCTGGGTTATGGGAAAACTGATAGTTGAGTATCATGCCCCCTCTATCGTACCGAGCAAAGTTTTATTTTACATGTTACTGCGCCGTAGGCCTTTATCTCAAAGCTGTATTTGTGCGTATATATATCTATCGCCGTATCACTTGTACGGAAGTATATTTCATTATGTGCCCCTGCACATTGTATACCTATTGACGATCATGTACCTGCTACAGTTTTAAACATTACATATACATCTGTCTCTATGACATATGTATCCTTGCCATGATAGGTTATGATATGACATGATTCATGTTTATTACACTCCTGTTCATTTCATGTTTTGTATATTTAGTTTTCTAGAATCTGTACTTGCTCCCGTCCTAACAGGATAACGTTGTAGGTATACTTACCGAGGAGGACTTGCTTTGTGATTCTTATTATGGGGTTGCCATCGAGGATCAAACTTTACCATACGAGGATGTACCTGTGAAGAAACTCGTCTGGTTTGTATAGTTGCTCGGGACTTTTGAGAGTAGTCATGTTGTTGACTATGTATTTTGTAACTGGACCTGTATCCAGTTTTACTTTTAGCCATGTATTTCGGAACATATTTATATACAAGATGACTTTTGTGTTTGGGATCATTTCTGACTCAATATGACATATAGAACTATTAGCACACTTGATTATATTGCTTGTCTTTAGAACAGCTTACTACGCTTTATCTCAAGCGTAGGCTGGACATGACTTGGCCCGGCCCAACAATTTGGGTAGCGGATCGTGACACCTACAGAAGACCTCAACCAGATTCAGCCTTCGTATGCAAAGTGGCTGAGAGAATGGTACATGCCTCAACGCAACTATGATCCCTGGCTGTGAGGATTCATCGTCTGACTTGCGGTCTTTGATGAGGCCAAGGTCGATTTTTTTTTATTGAATATTGAATATTTGTGTTTAAATATTGAATATTTGTGTGTATTGTGTGAACAATTTGAATGCTTGGGATATTTGTGTGTTGGAATTGTTTGTGTGTTTTGTATATTGGAATATTTGTGTGTTTTGTATATTTGTGCTTGGGATATTTGTTTTATTGAATATTGAATATTTGTGTTTTATATATTGGAATTGTGCATATTGGAATTGCTTGGAATTATTTGTATGTTTTGTATATTGGAATTGTGTATATTGGGAATGCCCAGTTTTATGCTATTTTTGTCAAAATATTCTCAGCTACCGACGGACTGGCGACCACTTTCCGACGGACTATCCGTCGCTAACTGGGGGATTCCCAGTTAGCGACGGATGGGCGACTAAAACCCGACGCGTTATCCGTCGCCAAGGTCGTAGAATTATGAAAGATATCCAGTAGCCTGTCGACGGAATATCCGTTGCTACTTCCGTCGCTAATCCAACGAGGTTGGTGACGGATTAGCGACATATTTTGCGTATCAGAAACCCTCTAATACGGGTTTAGCGACGGTTTAGCGACGGTTTGTCCATCACTAAATATTGCTACATTAAAATTTTAAACTGTCGAAGTTGATAGAAAACCGTCGGCTAGCCGTCGCTAAATGTTTTGACGTAGCCAACGGTAATCCGTCGCTAAGTAGTCGGTAAGTGACGTACTAGCGACAAACTAGTTTTAGCGACGAGGTTATTTCCGACGGATTTTTTCAGCCCGTATCCGTCGGTAATTTCAATTAGCGACGGATAGGGCCGTCGCTAAATCGTTGTATTTTAGTAGTGGACAGAATTAGGAATCATATCACGAGGGTGATCTCGTTCCTAATTCTCATGGCGGGCTGTCTCTTCTCCACCAGTTGTATTGACAGCAGCTTATCTTTGAGCTGCTGTACTCTGGGTTCTCCTGTCGTCTTTCTGAGAGAGAAGACCAGAGTTAGTTCCATTGTCTTACTCGTTGCTTTAGGTAGAGACGACAAGAAACTGGTATCAACAAGAAGATCCAAAGATGTAATAGACCTTCATTTATTAGAATAAAAATCCGAGATGTAATAGATTTCCATTAGAATGTATCTAGAATGAAAATCGGACATGTAATAGATTTCCATTAAGATGTAATTATGTTTTTAAAGAAGGAATAAAGAATGATTTTCTCTTCTTTATGATTTAATTTGATGTGATGATATAGAAAATAGAATCCAGAGGTAATGTGGACGTGAACTCATTTTTCAATAAATGATCTTCAAGTCCGCTGGAATGTAAAGGCAAAATATTGTGTCTAAAAAGGCAATATCTAGATTTATCATAAAAAAGACATCTTTTAAAACAACTAGGTTTCAAAAGACGGAATTGATGATTTGGATAGACTTCACGGGGGCTTGTTATAAATGTAGATCCATTCCCGTAATGAAGTAGAGATAAAAAGACAGATGAATCAGCATACATTTCAAGGAAAGGTCACTTCAATTCTAAAGAGTAAATGAATATCTCTTCATAAGATGAACGAACATGCTTTTTTGAGAAAAGGTTGTTTTGATTCGCAAGACAGAATGTTTGGCTTTTCTGTCTATAAATAGTGTGGAATTTTTCTGAGAGAATCATTCACCCATTTTCCTTCTTTTGCAAATGTCTTCAGAAGAAATGCCTATGGAGACGGGAGTTATCCCAAAGATCGAAGCTGTCCCCGACACTCCTTCCAACGAGCCTCCACCGCCTATTCAGCTAGAAGTCGGAGAAAGTTTGGCTGTCCCTGGACAGAAGCGGGACATTCTTGCCGACCTAGTGGAGCCTGGGAGTACTATTGAAGAATTAGCTTTAAGGAAGGCCGCCTGCGAACTGCTGGTGCCATCTGACAATAATGTCTTCGAGCTTCTTGCGAAATATGTTTTCAATCAAGAGGGCTCTGGTCCTCGTTAATTTTATGTATTTCCTTCTATTTAAATTATGCAAATAAGGAATTTTATTTACATTCTGAGTCTCTGTATATATATATATATATATATATATATATATATATATATATATATATATATATATATATATATATATTCTTTTCTCTTCAAACATAATATTTTTTGAGAAATTTGCTATTAATGGGCACCATGGAGACTCGACCATCCATACCAGTTAATTGATAAGTTCCGTTGGAGAAAACTTTACTTACAACATAAGGTCCTTCCAACTTTGCTTCGAATTTTCCTTTACTTATATGCGTCATAGTCAAAGGACGTCTGACGGTTAGAACTAGTTCTCCTTTTTGAAATGCTCGGACTTTGACTTTACGGTTGAAGGCTTTTGATAGACGAGCTTGGTATAACTCAATATATTGTTGAGCTAGGAGCTGTTTCTCGTCAAGCGCTTCAAGCTCCTGAAGTCTCAAGCGATCATTGTTTTCGGTTGTTAGTTTATTGGCAATGGAAATCCTTAGGGAAGTAATCTGGATTTATAATGGTAAGACAGCCTCGCATCCGTACACCAAAGAGACAAGTATGCAGCATGTAGGAGTGTATGTAGTAGTACGGTAAGCCCATAGACATTCTCAAAGCTTTTCACTCTATTTTCGTTTGTTGGTATAAACAAACTTCTTGAGGAGTTTGATGATGGTTTTGTTAAATGCTTCTGCCAACCCGTTAGCCACAAGATTGTAGGCTGTAGAAGCAATATTATTAATCCTTTTGTCATCGCAGAATCGGGTAAACTTCTGACTGATGAATTGTAGCCCATTATCGTGAATGATTCGTCGAGGAACACCGAATCTATAAATCACATGATGCTTAATAAAGTTGATGATGCTGCTTGTCTTGAACGCAGCTAGAGGTATAGCTTCTGCCCATATTGAGAAGTAATCAGTTATGACTAATATGAACCGATGTCCTCGTGATGGGGAAGGGTTGATAGGACCGATGACATCTATTCCCCAAGCTTCAAAGGGCCAAGATACTGTCGTCGGGTGAAGGAATTCTGACGGTTGATGAATGAAGTCAGCGTGGGTTTGACATGCTCGGCACTTTCTTGTATACTCGATTGCATCAGATACCATTGAGGGCCAATAGTAGCCCATTCGGTGAATACGATCCTGTAATTTAGGACCAGGTTGATGTGCGCCACAAACACCGTCATGAGCTTCACAAAGTATTTGTTTTGCTTCTTCTCCCGCAAGACATCGTAGGAGTAGGCCGTCGAACGTTTTTCGGTAAAGTGTCTCAGTTTGGAGTCTCCGTAAACTTTAAGATATTCAATATCTAATTGTTTAGCCAATTGGAGACCGATGGGCAGAGCGTTATATTCAGCCACATTGTTGGAACATGACTCATCTAAATAATAAGCTCTTTGGATAGCTAACTCTTCTGGTGAGACGAGAACGATTCAAACTCCAGCAACAATAGCACCTTCTGGATACATATCAAAGAATAGACGCCAAATAAGAATTTCTTCTAAAATCATGTTGGATTCCAAGGTTTCATCTAGAATCTCATTGTAGAGTTTAGATGCTTCGGGAACTGGATGAGCTGCTAGAAAGTTAGCAAGGGCTTGACCTTTAACAGACTTTTGAGGAACATAAACCATATCATATTGTGCTAACAATATGGCCCATGTTGTGAGCCTAGAATTGAGTGTACTGGGCTTTTTCATCATGACCCTGAGAGGGTTAACTCTAGAAATAACATGAATAGTTTGACCAGTGATATAATATCTCGTCTTTTGAACAACAAACATCAAAGCTAGACATTCTTTTTCTACTGGAGTGTATCGATGCTCAGCTCCAATCATCATGCGGCTAAGGTAGTAGATAGCCTGCTCATGACCTTCTTTATTCTTCTGAGCTAATAACGCACCTAATGAGTTGTCCATTGCTCGAACATACATCAGGAAAGGTATTCTGGAGGCACTAGAACTGGAGGGTTCATCAAGTATCGTTTTATGTCTTCAAATGCTTGTTGACATTCTTCAGTCCAAATAAAAGACACACCTTTCTTCATGAGTTGAGTGAACGATCTACAGCGTTCAGAAAGATTTGAGATAAATCTCCTGATGTACGGAAGCCGTCCCTGGAATCCTCGTAGCTCTTTTAGGTTGCGTGGAGGATGCATATCTTGAATTGCTTTGATTTTCTCAGGGTCAACGTGCATACCTTTAGAGGTAATAACGAATCCAAGAAATTTACCACTAGAGACTCCCAGGAATGACTTGGTGGGATTCATCTTGAGTTGATGCTGGCGCATTAGATCGAAAATAGTTCTTAAATCTTGAATATGTTCTTCTTTTAAACGACTTTTGACAGCAATATCGTCAATATAACATTCAACAGTCTTTCGTAAATGATCACAAAGGATGGTACTCATGGCCCGCTGATATATTGCACCAGCGTTCTTAAGACCGAATGACATGACAGTGTAGCAATAGACTCCAAGAGGAGTGCGAAAAGATGTATGTTTCTCATCTTCTGGATGTATCTTAATTTGATTGTATCATAAAAATCCATCCATAAAGGACATACGTTCAAATCCGCAAGTATTGTCAATCATGATATCAGTGATTGGGAGAGGAAACTCGTCTTTGGAATAGGCTTCATTAAGGTCTCTAAAGTCAATACAAACCCGGACTTTCCCTGTCTTATTCAAAACTGGAACAACATTAGCCACCCAATCCGGATATTGTTCTTTTCTGATTAAACTACAAGCAATGAGTTTCTTAACCTCAGCTTCTATGGCATCCATTATGTCAGGTCAAAACCGACATTGTTGCTGTTTGACTGGCTTCGTATTTGGCAGAGTGTTGAGCTTGTGGGTAGCGATCTGAGGATCCAATCCCGACATGTCTTCATAGCTTCAAGCGAATACATAAGTATATTCCCTAATGAGTTGGATTAATTCTTGTTTATCCGCTTCAGGGAGGCTTTTGCTGACAAATATCGGTTTTGGAGAAACTTCGTCTCCAATATTGACTTGAACTAGCTGATCTTCAGTAGGTGGCTCACGTTACTGAAAGCGAAACTCCCATTGAGTATCCATTCTTTGTGCCCAAGGATCAGATTTAGAAGCTTCGGCAAAGTCTTCGTCATCATCCGAGAACTCAGCAATCACCATATTGGAAGATAGAGTCACACGATGGACGTGCCCAATACTGATATCTGAATCCTATGAGATAGAATCAGAAGAGTTAGATCGTTCTTCTTCCTCGGATTCGAAGGCTTCTGGAGTCGAAATTGGTGAAGTATAACCTAATCTCCGCTTCGTTTTGTCGTAGTGTTGTTGTGATTTTCCTTTCGAAGCAGGAATACGAATAGGAGTTCGCCTTCCTTTGCCGCCATTGAGACCAGCTTTAAAATCATAGCCCATCTTTTGAATGATATCTTTTGATTGCCGATCATAACCACGTAGTTGAAGTCTTTCATTATCGTAATTTTCTTCTTCGTTATCAGACGTGACCTTCTGTTCCGTTCTTTTACTAAAAAGTATAGGAAGTTTATCTTCTTCCTGGAAGGAACTAAGAAGGAGTCCTGCATTGGCTCGAGCAATACTGCGTTTCGAGAAGCTTGAACTGCTCCTATGGCAAGTGGTTCAAAGTTATCTAACATTTTTAAATAATATCGAGTATAATAAAAGACATCAGTTTATTGTAAAGGAGATATTACTTTATTGATTTGTACATTGTCATTTACAACATGATTTTTAGCCTTCACAGAAGGCTTAGTAAGATTGATGACCAGAGGAGGAGAAGGAGAAAGAGGAAGTTTGTTACAACGAAGGTCGATAACAAGAGGCTCAAAAGAGGTGAGCTCCCTTTGTTCTTTTTCCACAGCAGAAGGCTGTTTGTTATGAAAGAAAAGATGTATGGTCAATGTCTGATAAGAAGAAGGACAAATAGCACGTCCTTTGACGGGGATCACGAGAACATCTTTTGAAGTATATTTCTGATCCTCCTCATTATCCATTGGCAATACAACTTTCATGAACTCCTCTTTGTACATCCGAGAGTCCGTAAAATATGCTTCAACCCCCCTGAAAGGATTCAGATCGGCTACTTCCTTTTGGACTTCTCTATTGGCATCCACATATTTGAAGCAGTGATGTAAAGTGGATGGTACAATGTTATGCTCATACAGAAAGGGTCTTCCCAGCAAAGTATTGTAAGAGCAGTGATTCTTGATCACGTAGAAAGTAACATTCTTACGAAGATTGCCTATTTGAATTTTCAGGCGAATCTTTCCCAAAGGTTCACTTCTCCCAGAATTGAATCCCAGGATTGTCGTGATAGTTGTCAAAAGATTGTGTACGAAAATCTTCAATGCATCTAGTAGAGTCTTTGGCATGATGCTGAGCGCAGACCCAGGATCGATCAGGATACGATCAACCTTCATGGTATCAACATATTCCGTAAAGTAGATGGGTCGATCATGACGATTATCTTCTAACAGCATATCGTCTTGTGTAAAGGTGATATTTGGCATTAGTTCCATCACACTATAACAATGAAGACATGTTATAGGCTCATCCTCTGGTTTCTTGAGAAGTGCTAGACAAGTATCGGCTTACGTTAAAGCTTCACTCAACATTTTTCGAGTCTCCCTCGAAAGACGGAGTAGCTCAAAAATTAACAATCTTGTCGGAGTATTGGCCAGTTGAGCCAGTATATCAAAGTTGTATGGCTTCTCAAGTCCCAAAGTTGGAGTTTTCTTTAATACTTTGTCAAAACGGAGAGGCTGTTTTCCTTTGTCGGTTGTTGTCGATTTGGGAAGAGTTGCCTCTATCTGGGGTGATAAAGCTGACGGAGCATTGATAGCAAGAGAAGATGATGCTTGAGGAGCCTTCAGAGCTGAAGCATGGACTTCTTGACCTTCTGAGTAGTCTCTTAGGTAAGGTTTCCCAGACCTGGTACCAGTTAAGCCTTCTTCCTCGGATACAGGCTCAAAGGACACCATATTGCAGTTCTTTGCCTGGATCGTGCTTCTGGAAGATTCGTTTCGGCGAGATGGAGAGTTTGTCCAGTATCCCAAACCAACCCGAGATTGGTTGTGAGAAAGACATAGAGAAAGAGGTACAGGAGATCCCTTTCCATGATTCAAACCAGAGGCCTTTTGTAGATTATATCCCATCTTTGTCATGAGTTCACGAGATTGTGGACTGTATAGATGGAAGGCTGGTTGATATTTGGCGTCTGGGTTTGACAATATTGTCTTATCAGTGGAAGAAGAAGAAGGATTATCTGCTACCGGGATGAAGGTAGCAGTTAGAGGTGGAAGACAAGGCTCACCAAATGAAATGATGTAACATAATTTATTTTTAGTGGCCTTCTTGGACTTTGTCACGACCCGCTCCCGAATAATCGGACACGAGTCGGATACGTCCAGCCTTCGTTGTTAGACACGATGAAGTAAGCTGTACCAAACTAGAAAAATCTAACCAGATAATCATAAATGTATGTAACCACAGCATCTAAAAACGTATCCCAGAATGATCACCATAATCCACAATTCTATGTATATAAATGTACGAGTCATCAAGAATGAAGTGTACTATGAATTCTAAAACAATATCTAAGAGTAGAGCTAACAGTCTAAACCTGAACCTCAAGCTAAGTCATGGACCATCCTGCTCAGCTAAGATCCCGGGCTCTGGCCCATATGGTAGAATGATATCATGTAAGCATACCTGCAACTTATCCAGTCAGAAGCGGAGCTAAGCACAGTTCTAGGTAATGAACATGAACATGATATGAAATGAGTACAGGAGAACATGAAATATAAAGTACAAGAAAGAACATGAAGATACATGAATGTAAGTACATGAAATAAAGTACAAGAATTTAAGTACAAGAATGTAACTATGAACCTGAAGTACAAGACATGACAAGTACACCATGTTTGAAATACAACTAGCTCATGTGACCGGCTGGGGGTAAGCACATGAAAGCACATGAAAGTACATGAATGGTACGACTTAGGACCCGCGTGCACGATGCGAGGCCAAAGCTAGGCACATGAGTATAGTAACCGAGATTGGTCATATGGCTAGTGTATTTCCCCACCCGACACAGGTATGTACAAGAACAAGAGTACATGAGTACATGATATCGTGTCATGACGTGTCCCAAGCAAGAGTACAAGAATGTAAATGCACAAAACCATAGAAAAGTACTTGCCTTTGCTCCGGAAAGATCGGGAATATGGAGATAGTAGTCTCTATGTCCACCTGAATTTGATAATGTGTACAAGTTGGTTAAGTTCTAATACTACACTAGCTATTCAGGTTTTAACTAAATAATCTAATTATTTATCAAGTCACCATTTACTATTAAGAAGCTAACTTTTAGGTTAAGATAGTAATTTAGAGTATAGGTAACTATTTAATATATTGATACCAATTTACATATATCCTCCAACTATTTATTGTAAGAAAATTTCTAATATTATTACAAAATAGATGCCAACAATCTTACTCAACCCAGAGTAGGGTATTTATATAAGTTAAAGGCTACTAATTACCTAATGGTTAACAGGAATCACAATATATCAAGAAGTGACAGGATTTTAGAATTAAATCACAAAATAAATGATGTCACCAATATATTCTACAAGTTAAGATTTTTAATAGACTCCTTCTAGCAACACAAGACCAACTTCAAATTGTATCAACTCCAACATAACCTAATTTCAACTAGTAGGCCACTCTCCTCCTGTACAAATGGAAAGGTTGTTCAATTGAACACTAAAGTGGCCAGTCACCTGAGCTCGAATATACACATATGAGTCCAACCCAATTAAGCCTACTCAACTAACAGCACTTCAAAAGTTTAACCACATCTTCAATAGACTGACTTATACAAATATACAACCAATGAATCATTACAGAGCTTTACAAAAGAAACCTAATTTCACATCTAACGGCTACTTCATCCTGCAGCAGCAAGATAGGATTCAAAATCTGGAAGCACACAGGGGATCCAACTATTCTAAAAAAAAAACTGAACAACACACCCATTAATATCAACAGGCCCAAAGTCTGACCTACACCCTAAAATGAGCCCAAGTTCAACCCAATCTCTAGTCTCACCTCAAATGAAAATCCACTCTTTACCACAGTTCAATTGTCCACTGGCTCTGCTTAATATTGAATCCAACACAAAAATCTAACACAAAACCCACTGATTCAAAAATAACCTACCTACACAGTGACTCGATCCACTCTACACACAACTGTTTCCATAACAGTAGCCCTTCACTGATACTAACCACATCAACCCATCATTGAGAATTAATACAAATTAGAATCCTAACTCCAAAATAAAATAAAGAATTCATACGAAACTCAAATCATACAATTTAAACAACCAAAAATATCATAAGCAAGATCAAAAATAAACTCCTGAATTAGATTCTGCCAAATATACAATCCAAATCGAATTGAGAATTCAACTGGTAAGGGTCTTGCTCCCTGCTACTCTAAGGAATTAGCAACACACGCACACAGTCTGGACACGTACACGCCATTTGGACACGAACATCAGCATTCAACTTGATGTACCAGGACACTAAACTGGACACAGCTACACATAATTTCTACGACCCAATCCTGTTTAACATTGCTTCGATCAAGAATTTATACAAGGTTTAACCAATCTGGAAGAATTAAAATATTACATGAGAGGAAGAACCAACTGGAAGAATCCGTTGGTCCAAAAAGTCGGACACGGCTCTTCGTCCAGTCGTGGTCCAAGTCTCATATACTGTTGCATTACATCGATCATGTCCCAGACAAGAAAAAGAAAGAAAACTTAGCCAATAGGAAGTTCTGTAGAAAAGAATCATTGATTACAATTTGATCGATCAATCCATCGATCCAAACCCGATCACTCCGAGAACAGAGAATCAAAAGTACTCACCGTCTCGCCGTCGTCGATTCGTCGTGCGTTCATCAAAGGTCACTCCGTGGAGTCGTACCGGTCAGATCGTCGTCGATCGAAGTATCCCTAACGTCGCAGTCGCCGGAGAACCGCCTCGCTGTCGTCGGAGAACCGCCTCGCTGTCGCCGTTGTGGGAGAAACCCGCCGCCGTGGTCAAACTCGTCGCCGTTGTGGAAGAGGCCGAACGCCGTCGCTAGGAGGGAAGGTCGCTGTAGTCGAGTCATCGCCGTCGGTCGCTGGAGTCGAGTCGCCGCCGTCGGTCGCCACCACCTTGATCGGTCGAGAGCAAAAATCGAAAAGGGAACTGGAGTTTTGGAGAGGACTGAGTAAAATGAGTCCTCTCTCTCCAGCTTGATTTTAAGAAGTAAATAGTAAATTTGCATAAAACACCCTCCACCATTGGCACATATTCACTTAAGCCCTCACCCTTTTCACTATTCACAAACTAACCCCTCCACCCAATCAATTATTTACGAAAAACCCCACCCCCTTTTCATTTATTATGAAACTGTTCAAAAATTAGTTATAAAGTTTGTTAGGAGATTCAAAAGTTTTAGGGACCACTCAAATAGTTGTAACAAACTTTTAAATTTTTAAAAATATATATTCCTGCTTCAAATTCCTTCCCTCCAAAAATACTTATAACTATATATTTATAATAAAAGAATGAAGTATTTATTATTTAAAAATTAAAATTTTACCAAAATTGGGAAAAGTGGAGTTACAAATCTCTCCCCCTTGAAAAATTTCGTCCTCGAAATTCGAGAGACAAACAAAACAATCTCAAAGCAAAATCTCAAGAAGGTTCAAACACAATTCATTTTTATTGTATTTTAAAGTTTCTCAATATCAAGGTACACTCAAACAAACAAACTGGGATAGCACTCCCGCATCTCATTCTCGCGCTCCCATGTGGACTCTCCCGGAGAGTGGTGTCCCCACATAACGCGGACAAGTGGAATAGTCTGGTTCTGCAAGCGCTTTTCCCTCCGATCAAGGATCTCCACTGGCTGTTTCTCATAGGTCAAGCTCGGACCCACTTCTAGCTCCGAAAAGTCTACCACATGGCTCGGGTTCGGAATGTAGCGTCGAAGCTGAAACACGTAGAAAACGTCGTGCACTTCCTCTAAGCTGGCTGGAAGCGCTAGTCGATATGCCACCTCGCCAATTTGTGCCGTCACGTCAAAAGGCTCGATGAATCTCGGACTGAGCTTCCCGCCTCTGCCGAAACGAATGATGCCCCTAGTCAGCGAGATCTTCAAGAACACTCTATCTCCAACTGCGAACTCCAGTGGCCAACTGCTATTGTCCGCCCAGTACTTCTGCCGATCCTGTGCAACTCTGAGACGCCCTGAGCCTTTGAGTTCAAATACAATAATTACACACAAAAAAATAATACTATCTAACAATGATCAAGGATTAAATACGCACGAATGGAATGAAGTTCAATTACATCTTAGAGAAGCAAAATCATGAAGACACAATTATTAGGTACGATAAAAAATCGATAGTTTAACACAGGTAGACTAGAACAAGATAGAAAATTATGGTCAGATAGACATGACTTTAGATCGGAGTTTAGACAAGTCACAAACGAAGTACGGAATCACAATATGGTAATATACAATTTTGAGGAATTCAATAATCTAACGATAAAATGCTAGAAGGAAAATTTAGCAAGGATTGATTGAGGAGACGTACGCAATACTCAGGAGATACAGTATCAAATCAGGATGAACGTGCCAGGATCTGTGATTCTCGAAAACCAATAATCATATAAAAAGGGATATAGTTTCCATGGTGTTCGAGAACATATAGCTATTTGAAGTCACTTTGCCTAGAATCCCTACCCCGCCAGAATATATCTGACTGCAGTGGACTTTCGGCTCCGTGACTCAAATAATAATATGTTACCGAATAATCTGTCAACCTTATCCATTTTTCAACAATCACTGACGAAGCAACCCAAGAGATCAAGGTATGAAGAATATGACAAGTCTCGACAATACTCGAAAACCTATGATTGTCTGAAATCACTTCAACTTAAAGTTTCTGCCTCGCCAGTGCGCTACTGGCTGTAGTAAACCCTCAGTCTCCATAATCCAGCTAATGGCTGCAGCGCGCAACTATCATGCCATAGTAGGTCATCGAATAGCCTCTCGACTTTATCCCTAGGAATTTCAAAAGAGTTTCGAGAAATTCAAAATGGGTTTCAATAGTCTAAGTCACGGAAATGGTGAAGTTACCTGACTGTTAGAATACAAGGATTTATTAGGTACTAAGAGACGACAAAGGATCCCATCGGTGAGTACAAAAGGGCAACTAAGGAGATTTAAAATTTCAGATAGAGCGAAGTTTCAAATTATGACGGAATATCAACTGATATCTGGAATGGTAACAAGATTTCATATATGGGACGTTATCCCGAAAGGATAACAGAGTCCCGAAGGATGAACTGAGGCAAGGTATTAGATAGGAGACAAGTTTCAAAATAAGAAATAAAATCCCGTACTGGAAACAAGGTTCAACAACATCTCAATTAACAACGAAACCTCAAACAAAATTTCGAAGGAAAACAACCTCCTGTAGGATACAAGGTCTCAATTAGAGAACCAATATCAACAAGGTCGTGATTAGGAAATAAAATATTGACTAGAAAATCTTGACGAGGAAACAAGGTTTAGAATAGTAACTAGAAAACAGGTCCTAATAGGAGACAAGGTATTGGATTGTAAACATGAAACAAGTGAATCTCAATAGCAACAAAACCGTAAATAGAGAACAAGTTCCGAATAAAGTCAAAAATAGAAAATAGAATCTCAAACAAGCATCAATAGAAGCGAAGGTTCAAACAAGGCTTCAGAATGATATTTTAAATAGGAATAATTCTCGAATAGTACAAGTTTGATTAGCGGACAGAATATCAACAAACGAGTAGGAACAACAAGTATCCATTAAACAAGCAAAATCTTGGATATGAGACAAGATCGAAACAAAATAGTGGACCAACAACTCTCGACTAGAAAATCAAAGTCATGAATGAAGAAACAAGTCTCGAATAGGAAATAAAATCTTCAAAACCCTCAAAGAAATTTGCAACAATGTCTTGAATAGGACGGAGCTTAAACAAATTTTTGAATGAAGAACAGGATTTAGAAATAAAATCTCGAGTAGGAATTAAAATCTCAATTAATGCGAAGTTTGATAAAGGAACAAAATTTGCAAATAGTAGCCATTACTAGGAAACAAGGTCAGGAATGATGAATATGCAAACGGTATCGAATAATGGGTTTCAAACAATTATCGAATCGTAGATCTGAAATAAGTTTACCAAAATAGGAAACAATATCTCGAAATGAGTTTCGACATCAACCAAGGTGTCAAACAAGAAGTTTTAAGAAATAATCTAGGTGCTTCAAGGAATTTAAGGAAAGGCTGGATTGCGAATCAAGATGCATGGTTTTTCCAACCATGCAAAAGAAACCTTTTGTCTTCAGTCTGTCTTCAGTATTCCTCCGGGACTGGAATCACTTCAACTTCTTCAACTGTCCTGACGTAGATTGGTCCATACGGTAGTGCTCCATGTGATTACTGAATCTGGAGAAGTTGGTCCCCTTGTTGTAGTCCTGATGCTCCTGGTGCTTGTCCTTGGGCAGTGTGATCCACGGTCTCTGGGCAATCCTTGACTTGGTTGGCAGACGATCCGCAGAATAAACATAGCCTCCATCTTTTATGGCACTCTTTATAGTGATGGCATGGCCGATGGCAAAAATTGCAAGTGGTCGTCGTCTCTCCTGCTGGGGTTGAAATGCAGGGCTCTGACAGTTATATACTGCTGCTGGTGTGCTGGCTGCTGAGATCTGCTCCCGATGATGCGACTGGTGATGTGACCGAAGAACGCTGACTAAGTGTTATGATGCTTTGCGGTCCAGGGTAGTTGCTGTCTTCGTCATAAGTCTTCAGGTCTCTCCTGTGCTTCAGCTTTCCGTCTCGTTCCATTGTCTGTGATATATTTTGGATCTCCTGGCTAGTGGATCCAATCTTCAGAAGAGTCAATTTCTCAAGGATTTGTATGATCTTTAGTGGCAGCTCCAGGTTCTCGATCTGCTCCTTGGTGCAAAATATGCGCTTGGTGTCGAAGAAGTCCAAGGTCTGAGAGTCTGGAAGTCAGAAGTTCTCTCTAACTCGAAAAATGCATTTGCAAGTCTGGATTGAAAAAGGATGGCCTGCTGGTGTCAAGGAACTCTTGAAACGTCTTCGTCAACTACGTACTACCCATAGGGATAGTAGAATGATAGAAGATAGTGGGAGCTTGTAACCCTCAAGTGTAGGTGGATCGAGTGTTCCGATGTCGCGTGCTTTTGAACTATCTGAAAAATAGAAAACTGTTAAAATAACTTAGACCTAAATACAACAAGTGTTTATAGAATATCAATATACCTTATATACCCGATATACCCTTATTTTCTGAGTTTTTCTATGCTGTGATCAAGTTTCCCTAGTTAATCAAGTCCCCTAATAGTACGCTAAGACCTAGGTACCATTAGGATAGACCTGCATGGGCCACCACTAAAAATATGTCACGACCCGCTCCCGAATAATCGGACACGAGTCGGACACGTCCAGCCTTCGTCGTTAGACACGATGAAGTAAGCTGTACCAAACTAGGAAAATCTAACCAGATAATCATAAATGTATGTAATCACAGCATCTAAAAACGTATTCCATAATGATCACCATAATCCACAATTCTATGTATATAAATGTACGAGTCATCAAGAATGAAGTGTACTATGAATTCTAAAACAATATTTAAGAGTAGAGCTAACAATCTAAACCTGAACCTCAAGCTAAGTCATGGCCCATCCTGCTCAGCTAAGATCCCGGGCTCTGGCCCATATGGTAGAATGATATCCTGCAAGCATACCTGCAACTTATCCAGTCAGGAGCGGAGCTAAGCACAATTCTAGGTAATGAACATGAACATGATATGAAATGAGTACAGGAGAACATGAACTATAAAGTA
Source organism: Iris pallida (assembly GCA_029216955.1). Taxonomy (NCBI): domain Eukaryota; kingdom Viridiplantae; phylum Streptophyta; class Magnoliopsida; order Asparagales; family Iridaceae; genus Iris; species Iris pallida. The sequence continues at coordinate 26,659,201 of JANAVB010018199.1, read as the reverse complement.
TAGGAAAGAACATGAAGATACATGAATGTAAGTACATAAAATAAAGTACAGGAATGTAAGTACAAGAATGTAACTATGAACCTGAAGTACAAGACATGACAAGTGCACCATCTTTGAAATACAACTAGCTCATGTGACCGGCTGGGGGTAAGCACATGAAAGCACATGAATGGTACGACTTAGGACCCGCGTACACGATACGAGGCCTCAGCTAGGCACATGAGTATAGTAACCGGGATTGGTCACATGGCTAGTGTATTTTCCCACCCGACACAAGTAAGTACAAGAACAAGAGTACAGGAGTACATGATATCGTGTCATGACGTGTCACAAGTAAGAGTACAAGAATATAAATGCACAAAACCATAGAAAAGTACTTGCCTTCACTCCGAAAAGATCGGGAATAGGGAGATAGTAGTCTCTATGTCCACCTAAATTTGATAATGTATACAAGTTGGTTAAGTTCTAATACTACACTAGCTATTCAGGTTTTAACTAAATAATCTGATTATTTATCAAGTCACCATTTACTATTAAGAAGCTAACTTTTAGGTTAAGATAGTAATTTAGGGTATAGGTAACTATTTAATAAATTGATACCAATTTACATATATCCTCCAACTATTTGCTGTAAGGAAATTTCTAATATTATTACAAAATAGATGCCAACAATCTTACTCAACCTAGAGTAGGGTATTTATATAAGTTAAAGGCTACTAATTACCTAATGGTTAACAGGAATCGCAATATATCAAGAAGTGACAGGATTTTAGAATTAAGTCACAAAATAAATGAGGTCACCAATATACTCTACAAGTTAAGATTTTTAATAGACTCCTTCTAGCAACACAAGACCAACTTCAAATTGTATCAACTCTAACATAACCTAATTTCTACTAGTAGGCCACTCTCCTTCTATACAAATGGAAAGGTTGTTCAATTGAACACTAAAGTGGCCAGTCACCTGAGCTCGAATATACACATATGAGTCCAACCCAATTAAGCCTACTCAACTAACAGCACTTCAAAAGTTTAACCACATCTTCAATAGACTGACTTATACAAATATTCAACCAATGAATCATTACAGAGCCTTACAAAAGAAACCTAATTTCACATATAACGGCTACTTCATCCTGCAGCAGCAAGATAGGATTCAAATTTTGGAAGCACACAGGGGATCCAACTATTCTAAAAAAAAATTAAACAACACACCCATTAATATCAACAGACCCAAAGTCTGACCTACACCCTAAAATGAGCCCAAGTTCAGCCCAATCTCTAGTCTCACCTCAAATGAAAATCTACTCTTCACCACAGTTCAATTATCCACTGGCTCTGCTTAATATTGAATCCAACACAAAACCTACTGATTCAAAAATAACCTTCCTGCACAGTGACTCGATCCACTCCACACACAACTGTTTCCATAACAGTAGCCCTTCACTGATACTAACCACATCAACCCATCATTGAGAATTAATACAAATTAGAATCCTAACTCCAAAACAAAATAAAGAATTCATATGAAACTCAAATCATACAATTTAAACAACCAAAAATATCATAAGCAAGATCAAAAATAAACTCCTGAATTAGATTCTGCCAAATATACAATCCAAATCGAATTGAGAATTCAACTGGTAAGGTTCTTGCTCCCTGCTACTCCAAGGAGCAGCAACACACGTACACAGTCCGGACACGTACACGCCATTTGGACACGAACATCAGCATTCAACTTGATGTACCAGGACACTAAACTGGACACACCATCGGACACAGCTACATGTAATTCCTACGACCCAGTCCTGTTTAAAATTGCTTCGATCAAGAATTTATACAAGGTTTAACCAATCTGGAAGAATTAAAATATTACCTGAGAGGAAGAACCAACTGGAAGAATCCGTTCGTCCAAAAAGTCGGACACGGCTCTTCGTCCAGTCGTGGTCCAAGTCTCATACACTGTTGCATTACATCGAGCATGTCCCAGACAAGAAAAAGAAAGAAAACTTAGCCAATAGGAAGTTCTGTAGAAAAGAATCATTGATTACGATTTGATCGATCGATCCAAACCCGATCACTCCGAGAACAGAGAATCAAAAGTACTCACCGCCTCGCCGTCGTCGATTCTTTACGCATTCATTGAAGGTCACTCCGTGGAGTCGTACCGGTCGGATCGTCGTCGATCGAAGTATCCCTGACGTCGCAATCGCCGGAGAACCGCCTCGCTGTCGCCGTTGTGGGAGGAACCCGCCGCCGTGGTCAAACTCATCGCTATTGTGGAAGAGGCCGGACGCCGTCGCTAGGAGGGAAGGTCGCCGCCATCGGTCGCTGTAGTCGAGTCGCCCCGTCGGTCGCTGGAGTCGAGTCGCCGTCGTCGGTCGCCACCACCTTGATCGGTCGAGAGGAAAAATCGAAAGGGGAACTGGAGTTTTGGAGAGGACTGAGTAAAATGAGTCCTCTCTCTCCAGCTTGATTTTAAGAAGTAAATAGTAAATTTGCATAAAACACCCTCCACCATTGGCACATATTCACTTAAGCCCTCACCCTTTTCACTATTCACAAACTAACCCCTCCACCCAATCAATTATTTATGAAAAACCCTACCCCCTTTTCATTTATTACGAAACTGTTCAAAAATTAGTTATAAAGTTTGTTAGGAGATTCAAAAGTTTTGGGGACCACTCAAATAGTTGTAACCAACTTTCAAAATTTTAAAAAAAAATATTCCTGCTTCAAATTCCTTCCCTCCAAAAATACTCATAACTATATATTTATAATAAAAGAATGAAGTATTTATTATTTAAAAATTTAAATTTTACCAAAATTAGAAAAAGTGGAGTTACAGACTTAGTGGAAGAAGATGGTGTTTCAAAGTCTGCCACTAAATCTGGATGGATCCATATGATCTCTTATTTAGCAGTAGACAGAGGAACAAGACCATCTATCCGTGATGGTGGAAGATTGACAATCTCCAGAGTAGTTCTCGGAATGGGGACAACGCCGTCTTGCACAAGTTGAGCTAGAAAATCTCCAAACTGTAAAGAGATGACATTAGCGGTTACAGAGTGATTGTACCAGAGTTGACCATCTTCTGAATTTTATCCTTAAGCACATAGCACGCTCGAGTTGGATGTCCAATAAACCTGTGGTAAATACAATATTTAGGATGGTCAGTCTTACCAACTTCATCTGGCCTTTTAGGTTATGGCAGTTGGAGTTTGTTGCTCTTGATGAGGCAATCAAAGATACTCATGATGTCATCTTCATCAAAAGAGTATTCTTCTTTTGGACAAGGTGCCCGTTGTGGTGGTCCTGAAGAGGTAGATGTTGGTTGATTTACATTGATGGCCAGGGCCTCTTTGTCTTTGAGGTTAATGTCCAAAGTCTTATTTCTCTTACGATTGTTCTATCGGCCGTTATTATTTGGTGTAGCACGTTCTTCTTTGTCAAGATTAGGCATTTGAATGCCTAATTGCTTGAATTTGTCAGCGCTTTCTTCTGCGACTTTGGCGTTCATTATGAAAGAAGGCCAATCCTGGAACTGTATTGATCCTGTCAACATACTAATTATAGGAAACAAGTTTAATTTGCAAGTGTCTATAGTTAAAGCATCTGGAGTTTCGAAAGGCATTTTGAGTGTTATACGGCAGAACCGTTCAATAAAACGTTCAGTTGTTTTATTATGTCGTTGTTTGATTTTGATGATAGCAGACATAGTCATGTCGTTGCTTCCCTTATAAAATCATTCCGAGAACATTTGTTTGAAGCCGGCGAAAGAGGTTATGCACCCATTTGGTAAACTACGATACCAGTTATATACTGCACTAGCGAAACAACCAACAAATACTCTGGTAAGAAGAGCATCATTTGTTGGAGTTGATCAGTCATTACTTCAAAGTGGTTGAGTATTAACTTGGAGACGTGCTGCCATTAAACAGCATAATAGTAGGGGGTTTGTATTTAGGAGGAAATTGGACCTTTTTTCATTCTATGGGATAGGGCTGTTTGATTCCAAGCTTCTGCAGGCCATCCTTTTGTTTGAAAGATCAAATTGAATACGTAAAAGTTTTACGGCCTCATTGGTATCTCCCATTGATTGCAGAGTAGTAGATTGATTCAATGTGTTAGGAGGGGGTACTGCATGATAAGTACCACCCCTTCATCAGATTGACTTGGAATAGCCTGTGCAGGAATGGAAGCAGTGTGAGGAGATTGTACCCCCAGATCAATATTGGTAGGAATTGATGTTGTCACATGTTCTTGAGTCAGAATCAGATTCACGACTGGTGTAACTGTATGTTGTGCCATAATCACAGTATGCATGCCTGCCATCAACTCAGCCATGTTCTTCAAACTAGCCTCCAAAGAAGTAATTCTCTGATCTTGACTGGAAGAAGTGGAGGTATTTTGATCTTCTGTGACAGCATAGCAGTCACTTCTCTAGCCTTTGAAGACAAGATAGTGGAAAGAATCGTCCTTTTAGAACTTTCACTGTCAGCGTCAAAGTCATATAAAGAACTATCCCCAGAATAAGTGATAGGGATATCTTTTTGGCTGAAGGAATCTTGGTTTGAATCAAGAAGATTCCTTTGACCTATTGTGTCTCGACTTTTTGATCTAGTATATTGATATACTCCTTCACCGAATTCATGAATCCGATTTAAGTATTGCTGACTAGGATTACGGAACGCATTACGTCTTGGACTGGTTCAGGAGTAGTTCATCTTCGTCCACTAGGATTGGTTCAGGAGTCTGAACATAATTCAAACAGTTAAAAACGGACCGCTTGGCTAACTGACAGCAGCATTTGATGACAACTTCATGATGGTGGTTGCAATAATGTTCTTGTTGTTGGACTACCGCTGGACGGGATAGATTTGCAACCTTCCGCTTATGTATTAAGAGTTCACAGAGGTCGCTAACAGGACGGGAAGAAGTTGCAGGAACGTAGTCCTTGATGATATTCGGGACATGGTTTCTATTCCTGAGGTGTCTTGTACCTTGAGTGTACAAGGACGTGCTAAGCTGGTAAGCATAAGTCACATGATCTTTCACCTCAGTATTCTTCCTTTGGTGTAAGTTAGCAACTGGTGAAGGTTGTGCTTGATGCACCTTTTGATTTCTCTAGGTTGAACCTAATTGGAACATGTTGATATAGGTGCGCAAGTCTGACAGGGGAGCTGCTTGTGTATCTACTTGAGATACTAGTAGTTTGCCACGTCGGGATCTTAAAATACATAAGGTTGGTAGATCCTGTCCTGATCTCTTTGGAGTAGGCATGATGCCCTCTTGCAGGGAAGGTTTGTTCTGAATGGAACTCAACTTTCCGATAGAGATTTGGTTGTCTCTATTAAGGAGAGCAGTACTTTCCACCCAGTCAACAACTCGAGCAGAATGAGGAAAAGTTAAAGGGCCTTTCCTTGATTTAGTGATTTCTCACTAAGCTTCGGATTTGGTGGAAAAGAGTGCTTCTCTTTACATTGCGCTAGTGCACAAATTCGTGTAGGTTGTGCCAAGGCATGACCCTGCGCAATTTGCACTGAAGCAGGAACATGCACAAATTGCGTCGAAGAGGAAAAGGCCAATGGGCGCTTTCCCTTATTTTGGATAGCAATGTGTCGAGACAGAGTCTCCTTTGATTTCAGGATTGGAGAAGTAGAGGGATTGGCCAAAATACTATTCCCTTAGGTTACGCCGAAGCATTGATAGGCGCAAGTTGCGCAAAAGTAGGAACAGGTACAGGTTGCACCAAGGAAGAGAGGGCTGAAGGGCGCTTTCCCTTGTCTTGGACAACAGTGTGTCGAGATAGAGTCTCCTTCGATTTCAGAATTAGAAAAGTAGAGGGATTGGCCAAAAGGCTGTTTTCCTTGGGTTGCGTCGAAACATTGATGGGCGTGAGTTGCGCAGAGGCAGAAGATTGTGTTGCCAAAGCCTTAGGGATCCAGACAGAGCGCATCTTATCCTTAACTGTGGCAGTAGTACGCTTGGCATCCCTAGCATTGATCATAGTCTCATAGGCTGTCTAGTCGACTTTAACGACCAGGATCTTATACGTCTTGCCGATTGACGCGGTATCACATTAAGTTGTCACTTTTTTGTCGGAGAAGAAAGTCGTCCCCAGCAGAGTCGTCATTTTGTTTGCAAAGAACAAAAGTTTTATTACAAACTAAGAAAAAGAGTACATGAGTACAATTGATTTATGGAGAAGTACAACTATAGAAATCTGATCAGAAGAAGATCACTTTATCCCTTTGATGATGTGATATCGAAGACACGAGCCTCTGTAGAATACAGCAGCACTTTAGCAGGAGATTATGTTCACTCTTGATAATTTGAAACTCTATTTATAGAGTTCATGAAATAACTATTTAGTAGTTATTCTGCGTTGCGCGTGCTTCAGATTGAGCGTCTCTTGTTCTCTTGTGCAAACGGTTGTACTAACTGTCGTAGACGCGAGGCATCGTTTGATTGAGATGTGCATGGTTGTAGGCAATATAATGGACACGTTCTGCAAAGTTAGTGGCTTGTACGCCATGTTACTCTTTTTCAAACATTGTTTGATTACTCTGCATGAGCTTCATCAGGTTGCGCGTGGGCACAATGCAACAACCTGTACGAGCGGTTTGCACTAACTGTTGTAGGCACGTGGCATCGTTTGATTGAGATACGCATGGTCGTGGATAGTGTAGTGGATACGCTCTACGAATTTAATGGCTTGCGCGCCACGTCACTCTGTTTTAAACTAAGAGTTGATCAAGTGGCACTAATTTGTCAGGCTGCGCATAGGCACAACTTAACGACTAGCGCCTTTTGACTAGGTCTTCTGTGCTATATTGATTAATCTCCGTGCCATTCAGTAACTTGTACGAACCAGCTGTCAGCATTAATTACATGCTAACAAAGTCTTCTCAAGCATCGTGTTGTGCGGGATTCAAAGGAATTTTTCTTAATCTCTGTGCTGTCAGTTGTCAGATAATGATGACGCCGTTACAGCTTCTCGAGAAAGTACGCCATGTGTCGCTCCGTGCACCCTGACTCTAGCGCAACCAGGCAATGGCGCAACCTGATGCTGGCAACTTGATGATCTAGTGCAACTTGATTGTTTTGGCGCCATCAGATGATTGAAAACTTTAATGGGTGGCGCCTCTTAATTTTAGGCTCTACATAAGCCTGAATAATAAACCCTTGTAGCTGCGATCAATAAGAATAGTGCTTTTTCTGAACTTTATCCTGAGAATGTCTTCATCCTTGGTTGGTTTGCGCATCTCACTATCTGCACCTCTGTAATGCTAGGTCGGTAGTGGGGACACTAACCTGTGATATATGTCATCTGGAGCATGGTAGGAAGAGAGTGGACGACGAGAGCACCCTCCTGCGCCTTGCATCAGCTGTAATTTTTCATGCTTCTACAGAGAAGGGCTTAGTGAACTTTTTCCATTGCCCAAAACAAAACCCTAACCCCTATGGCAGCCCACTTTCCTTATAAAGCATAACTTCATCATCTTCCTTCCTCTTTCATTCAAAACCCTAACCCTAATTTGGAGCTTTTTTCCAAATTATTCCTACCATCAATTCTTCCCCAATTTGACCCAAATTAGTCTCATTCTCTTCTCCTTGGTGAGAAGAAGGTTCTATTGGCAAGTTTGGAGGGATTGGACCACTTGAAGCACTTAGAGCTTGAAGGAATTCTAGATCTAAGGGATTTTGCATTGGAAATCTATCTCCCAATTGGTATGAGCATTCTAACCCTCTAATTTTCAAAAAATTAGTGCAAAATTATCAAATAGGGACCCCCATGCATTATGGTTGTCATGGAGAGGAGTTTTGACTCTTTCTCCTCTCTTTTAGAGACTTTTCTCTCTGTATTTTGACCCATTTTGGAAAAAATTCGAAAATGACATTTCTAGGGTTTGTGAATAGGATATTTAGGTCATGCTAGTGATTTAGAACTTGTTTGTGAGCTTTGGGTCAAGTTTGAATTTATTTGGAGTACGTATTATAGACATGTCCGATACGTATACCAAGTGTTTCACAAAATAACTTCAGTTTTTATCTTTGTATTAGATGTGCAATGATATATGATAGCCTTTATGAGCCTATCTAGTGATTAGGAGTGAACTTTGGATGTGGTTATATTTATTGGGGGCTTGGTGGGCTATGGGCACCATCCTAACATTCATATTATGGACTGTGGTGGACTGTATGATACAATATGGACTGTTGGAATGTAGTGGCCTGTGCATTACTAATAAATTGTGTGTATATATAGGGTTAAGTATCATATGTATCAGTTATTAGGATAAACATGTTGCAGCAGTCATTTCATCTTGATTTAGTCCCTAACCTTGTTCAGTCCCTATTTTCACTTGGGTTCAGTCACCCTTAAGTCAGTCCATTTCAGTTAGCAATACCCATAGCATATGGTTTAGTCCATATTTCTAATGTTCAGTTCTGTTTTAGTGTGGAGATGCAGGGGTTATAGGTTTCCATACTATTTCAGTCCCACCTTAAGTGTTTAGTTAAACATTTGTTTTGTTTTAGTCCCACAGTTGGGCATCAGTCCTATAGGGACTTATTGGTACCAGTTAGCAAGGCTTTACTTCTTGGTTGTATCAGTCCACAATGACTTATCAGTTCCCTAAACATTTCCTACTGTTTACCTATATGAATCCTTGTATCAGTTCATAGCCTTAGTTTAGTCCACCCGAGTTTAGCATATGACCAGTCCCCATCTCTATTATTGTCCTGTTCTGCATCTTAAGTTTTGTCCAGTATTTGTAATGATTAGTCCATATGGCATGTAGGAAGATATAAGGTTCAGTCCCTGCCAATTAACTTGTCCTATCCTAATGATCCTTGTTTCAGTTCCATCTTGCATTCCCATATAAATGTTTAGTATCAGTCCTATGGATGATATGTGGGTCAGTGCATCAAATGAATGGGGATACCCCCTTTGATTCCATTAGTATACCATTGTTCAGTCTTTTCAAATGTTCAATACTTATATGTTCAGTCCCCAATTTTTGACATATGTTCATTCCACTGTTTGTTAGTTCAGTCCCATTCCTGTTACACTCAGTCCATCTTTTTTCTATATTCAGTCCATTCTTTAGTTAACGATCAGTCCCTTGTGTGTCACTATCACACTTTGATTTCAGTTCACATGGTCGGAGGGAATTAATCACAGGTTTAGACCCTACCACTGAGATCAGTCCACTGATACTTCTCGAGTATCAGTCCCCTTCCTAATCGTGTCTCTCCTACTTCACATCCTAGTCTAATTTATGTCTAGAAATCTTTGGGGCTTGTTGATACCAGTTAAAGGGTAGGAAGGGTTTAAACATTTGACTGTTAGATTTAGTTACCTAATTTTTGGTTCAGTTTTCTAATGTTCAATCCATTTGTGTTTCATTTTAGTGTTGTCCCTATTTCCATCTTCATTTAAGTCTTGTGCATGTGTGAGCAGTCATTAAATGGTTCAATACATGCATGCCTATGGTTTAATCCTTGTCCTATACATATCCAGTCCCCGATGTTATTTGTATCAGTAGAGGATATTTAGTATCAGCCCTAAATGGATGTATATCAGTTAGCTTGTGCAAATTGGTTTACAATTATATATCATTGTATCAATTAGATTACTAGTGAGGAAGTGACAAGTAGTAGCAGTAGCTATATGTTACAAAAGGGTAAGCTAATATGGTAGGATATAGTGATATGAGGATAATGATATCTTTCATATAGGTAATAATTAGTACTGCATGTAATATGAAGGAGTATATTGAAATAGGCTTGAATAGTGATGACGAATAGAAGATGGGGACTCTATTATGAAACAGGATTTGAAGTGTCCTATGGAGTGTAAGGGTGAATTCATTTGGAAAATTAGAGGGCATGAAGTAGGCCTGTACAGGTACCCCATGTGTATTATGAGTGTATTAGTAGTGTTGTGTTGTGTTTGTGAGGATATCAGTGGAGTGTATTATAAGTGAGGGCAAGGAGGAGTGTCCTGGAGAGTGTGGGTGCCTTAGTTGTACTGCATGGTGTCAACCCAAATGTTAGCAGCAGGGTATTATCCCCTAAAGGCTAAGTCTTGGCAGCAGGCCACAAGCCTCTGTTGGCCAGTGCCCTGTGGCAGCAAGCAAGTTGTGCAAGTGGAATTTAGCCACTACACTATGCAGTGGACAAGCCCAATGTGTGGCCTTGGCATGGACAGGTCAGTTGTCAGTGCCTAGTGTGCATAGTGAGTCTGAGTGTGTTGGTCAGTGTGATAAATTAGAGGTAAAGGGAGGTTTAGAAGTCAAGAAAATAGGCATGTTTCATGAGTGTTTGGGTGTATTGGTATGGTGGCACTTGAGTACCCACCAGTTCATGTTTAGTATTGATTATGTCGATTAGGTAATGTGTATATTACAAGTAGTGATTAAAACTGATGAATGTACATATATAGGTACATGTAAAGGGTATGAAATATATATATATATATATGTATATATATATATATATATATATATATGTATATATATATATATATATATATATATATATATATATATATATATATATATATATATGTATATATATATATATTTTTTGAAACAGTCGCTAAAGCCTTCATTGAAACAGAAGTAGATAGGTTGGAACCGGGAGATAGCCCACGTTCCTACAAAATGAGGGGTAACCCTAAACATAGATCCAAACGCGAACCGTCATTAACCAAAACATTAATAGTTTTTTTTTGAAAAATCGAAAACCTAAATGCGAAAAATTTCGAATTACGAAATTTGAAATCACGAAAGGCATGGGGCTCTGGGCCCGGGGGGGCTGTTGCGCTGCCCAAGGGGGGAGTCACTCAGCCCGAGGGCCGCACTCCGCGAGATGGACGCGCTGCCCGAGGGGTGCACTACCCGAGGAGCGCGCTGCCCGAGGGGCGCGAGGGGGAGCACGGCCCGAGGAGGGCGCTCGGATCAAGGGGAATTGGCCCCGCCCCAACGCCCAGCGGGGGTGCAGCACCGACAGGGGACGGAGGCTCCGGAGAGGAGGGCCGGTCCGGGAAGGGAGAAAAAAAGGGGGGAGGGGAAACGGGGGAGGGGGATCCGTCGATCGGAAGGATGGGAGGCAGCCGCGGCAAGGAATGGAGGGGGACAGCCGCGACGAAGTGCTCCCGGCGACGACATCAGAAGGGAACAGGGGGGAGGGCGGCTCCAAGGGGAGGGGGCTGCCATGCCGAGGGGGTGAAAGGAGGATCATGGCCGCCAAGAGAGGAGGCGCCCGGCCAGCGGTGGGAAGGTCCTACCACCGACGGAGGGTCCTCCTGCAAGAGCTGGAGGGAACGTCTGAGGCCACCACCTGGAGGGAGCGGGAAGGGGCCGACATCGTCGCTGGGGGAAAGCAGAACGGTGCCGGCGGCTGCGCTGCCACTGAGGCCCACGAGGGGGGCTCGCTAGGGGTGGCCGCCACCGCCGAGAAAGGAGCACGGGCGCCAGGGAACGCCATGGGGGGAGCCGTGGCAGGAGGAGGGGGAGGAGCTCTAGCGAGGCCTGCGGCGGTGGCTGAGGGGAGGGAGGAGGAACCACCTGAGCCGCGGTGGCCGGAGGGCTCGATGAGTGGGCGTCCGGGGAAGCCGGAGGGGGCCACTGCAGGACAGGAGCAATGGAGGGCTACTGCAGGGAAAGGAAGCCGTTCGCCGTCGACGAGGGGGTCGTCGAAAACGCTCCGGCGGAGAGCCTAGGCGGGAGGGAGCCAGGGGAGCTGCAAGAGTGAAGGGTGGAGGAGCTGGCTTCCCGTGCGGAGACCGATGGCATCGAGGCCGCCGGGGATGGCGGCGGCACCAAGGAGGGGGGAGGATGTAGGGGGGAGGCGGCCGTCGAAAACACTCCGGCAAGGGGAAAGGAAATCCCCACAGGAGGAGGTGGTGCGGCCACGCTGGGTACGACCAACCGGCGAAGGGCGGGGGGCTTCCATGGGGGAAAGCGCCCGGGGGCGCAGCTGGACCGGAGAAGCCGGCCGGCCAAGTCGGCCACCCTACCACGAAGACGAGGGGGTGGCGATCAGGGGGGCTCCAATATATATATATATATATATATATATATATATATATATATATATATATATATATATATATATATATATATATATATAGGTAAGGTTATATGTAAGGTTATATGTTATTGAGTATATATATATATATATAAAATATATATATACATATATATATATATACTCAATAACATATAACCTTACATATAAAAAAAATATATATATACTCAATAACATATAACCTTACATATAACCTTACCTATATATATAACCTTACATATAACCTTACCTATATATATATATATATATATATATAATATATATATATATATATAAATATAATATATAATATATATATATATATATATATATATATATATATATATATATATATATATGTGTAAGGTTATATGTTATTGAGTATATATATATATATATATATATATATATATATATATATATATATATATATATATATATATATATATATATATACTCAATAACATATAACCTTACCTATCACTACAACAAAAAAAACCCTTTTAATGACGCTCGACAAGGAGTTTTAATGACGGCTGATACATAAGCGTTATTAAGTTGAAAAATACCTTTTTTCTATGACCGTTAGGACTAAATCTGGGCTTTTTATAACGTTTATAAAATAAAGCGTTATTAATATTTTAGAGCGGTGGCAAACTTGTAATTAATAAACTTCGAACAAAACCCTTCACCTCCCGATCTTTTTCAGAGCTTCCCTCCTCCCCCTCTTCCCTCCTCTCCCTGAACCCTAAAATTTTCCAAAGCCCACTTCAAGGTCACTCTCCACCCTCCTCACCATGGCGAGTTCTCACCAACTCCTCGACGTCATCAGCAAGTGGTCGCACCACGACCTGCTCAACGAACGCCTCCTCCTCGACGACGACGAGCCGGGAGCAACCATCCCGCCGACCTTCCGGTCGCTACACCACTACTTCAACTCCTTCTGACACCCCTTCCTCGAGGAGACCCGGGCCCACCTGGCCTCCCGCGGGAGCACCCCCGATGCCACCTGGGCTCAGAATTAGGGTTCATTCCGTCAATTTTTCATTCCGTCGATTTTTCTCTCTCTAATCTCTCTCCTTACCATTTTTCTTGAATTAGAGAGCTCCACCTGTCCAGGAGGATGACGAGGCAGCCGACGACGCTCGACGCCGCGGAGGAGGATGCCACCGCCGACAGCGAGCTATATGGTATTTGTTCTTTGTGAAGCCTTTTTATTCTGTTGATTGCAAGCTAATTCCAGGATCCAGACTTCCAGTTTATTTATTCTATTTTTTTCCCCTTTTGATAAAGAAAATATTTGGAAGAATAACATATGTGCTGCTTGATGGATTCATGGATTGCTTACTGAATTATTGGATGTGTTCCTGGATAGATTGAAGGCAACGATGCCAGTGATCCAGATGCCTGTAGCATAATCTCGAGGCTGCAAGCTTGTAGCATAATCTCGAGGCTGAACTTCAATTTGACCCTTCTTTTGGTAGCAACCTCTTATTTTCCCAATGCAACCGGATTTTTTTGCATTCTGGCATACCAATCCTATACTTTGGTCAATTTGTAATCCAAGTAATTTTTTTTATTACTTACATTTGGTCAATATACAGTATCGTGATGGTGGGCGCAGATATTATATTACAAGGCATTATTATTTTACCAGATATTCTCAATTATATTACAAATGACCACAAATTTACAGTCTGAAATTACGTTACAAGGCATTATTTTCTAAGATATTCTCAATTACTGTGTTAGTAACGTTATAACTTGGATATACATGTGATATCATAAATAAATTATTAGGAATGTGATATTCATTTTTCTATTTTAGTAATTTGATATTCCTGATCATAGTATTATTGGATGTGTTCCTGGATAGATTGAATTATTGGGTGCTGATGAGGGAGAAATTACTGATAAGTTGGGGGATGATGGAGATTGTCACCTGGATACAGTGGCTAAGCTCAAGAAGCGCAGCGAACGTTTCAAACTTCCTATGCCTAGCGAGAAGGATATGGTTGTGAGCAAGAAACCAGAGCATGAATCACAACTAGCCCAGACTGAAGGTGTTGTCGGTGCTGAAGTCAAGCCCCAGCGTCCGGCTCGTAAAAGAAGGTGGACTAGTAGCTGATTGGGAAGAAAGTAATGGTTCAATTAATTTTATGTTCTCCTGATGCCATTCCTCTTTGGAGGGAAAAAATAGAATAAACAAACTTATAGTATTTGCATTACTATAAGTTTCTGATGAAAACTATTTTTCTTATACATGAATTATGGATCTATTTGCAGTGGGCATCGTATTGGCACAGCAGGGGTTGAATTTGCACTGGTCTCGCATCCGCAATATGCTGAGGCTGCAGTCTTTGGTTTTGAACATGAGGTTTATATCCTATATTTCCGTGACCTGTGATATTGCCAATTTCTCTGCTTTCTTCTTTTATATGCTTTTCTATCATGTTTGTTCTGTCCCAGGTCAAAGGGCAGAGAATATATGCATTTGTCACTCTAGTGGACGGTATTCCTTACAGCAAAGAACTCTGAAAAAGCCTCATATTAACAGTCCAAAATCAGGTATGTAATTCTTAGCATTTTCACATATTTATAGCTTCACTATATCATGCCTTTCTAAAGTGCTTATTTTCGGGGGGAAGTCCTATGCATAAATCCTGGGATTTACTGCTTTAAGAGAAGTCCTGGGATTAACTGTTGTATCTTTTTTTGCTTAGATGCAGTTAGGATTAACCTTGACTAATTTTCCAACTGACTGGAAAAGAGACTTCCATTGTCGATATCGGTCGGTATCGTATTGGGACATTAATCTTGGAAGCAGTTGTAGATCGATGGAATCAGCATGTCCGCATTATTTATAGTTTGTATTTAATTAGTTGTGGAAATGCTTCATTTAGTTGTGGAAATGCTTCATTTCGAAAATAAGTTTGTGTTTAACCTGTAGATAGGTACAACCTTATTATGCTTCAAACCCTTGTTTATTTGTCTTTTTTTTCCTTCAATTTTCTTTGCGAAATTGATGGAAAAAGAGAACCCCAATGCCGGTATCGGTCAGTATCGGATATCGGTTGGTATCGGATTGGGACATGCCAAACCGTATCGGTGTCAGCCATATTGTATCGATATCGGCCGATACCTTAAACCTTGAGGTACAAATTATAATCCCAAAATTATGTTGCCAGCTAGATTTGCTTGATGACCATTATGTGATTTTGTATTTATGATTACAGATTAAAACAAATTTTGATGGCCTTTATGTGCTTCATTGTTTTTCAGGTTCCCAAATTTAATGGAAGAGGATTAAAGTCTATTACATGGCATTGTTTCAGCTAGATAATATATTCTTTGCCATAACACAAGGTTTGATTCTTCTTACCAGTCATAATGATCTATTACATTAATGTAAAGTTTCATTTTTAACATTATATTATAAAGTATATTGAACCTTGTTTTTATCTTTTTTAGCGTTTTGCTACATGTTCTGTGGACAGTTTTGATGTGGCCAAGTTTTGATGTGGACAATTTTGGTAGTTGTAAATATATATGTATTTGGATATTCTATTTTGAGAATGTAATGAAGATGTTGATATGTACTCTATTTTGAGAAATGTAATAAAGATGGTGATATATAATGTTAAGTTTTTGGAATGTAATACATACTGTGCAGTATAGAGCATTATAAATATGCTAATTTGAATAGTATAAAGTGTTATAAATGTGCTGCATTGAGCCTATACATATTATCTATTCATGACGTTTTAAAATTGTTCTGAATTGTGCACTATATATTAACTATTCATAACGCTTTTATAGAAACTATTCATGACGGTTATTTTATGACGCTTTTAAAAAACATTTATAACACCCGTTTTCATAACGGTTGCTGTGGAAAAAAAGCGTCATGGTTCGTCATTAATGACGCTTTTTAGCCGTCATTAAAAGGGTTTTTTGTTGTAATGTATATATATATATATA
>JANAVB010018199.1:26600639-26640639 GCA_029216955.1 Iris pallida | reverse complement strand
ATAGGAAAAGTGTGCCTAACAAGATTATAGCAGCTCCAGAACTGGAACTGTCCAGTCCCAGTAGAACCTCCAGGTGGGTCTCAGACCCATCGATCAGCTGACAATACTGGGTCCAAGGCGACAGTCCTGATAATCTCACCAAGACCTTCGGTATAGCGGTAGTACTCAGGCCTCCACTCTTTATCTCGAATAATCCGTTGGCAAGTCAGACCCCTTCTGTCCTTCTGATGCGATGGTGCTCCCCTGATCTCTAACAGAGATTGACGATCAATCCAAGGATCCCGCCAGAGGTCCGTGCCAGCCCCATCCTTTATGACCCTTCGGATAGCAGAATTGAGTACCCCTCTATGCCTCAAAATAGTCTTAAAAGTAACGATGTTGTCCATGGCACAGTCCCAGAGGTTGTCATATTTCACATATCTATTATGCATCCAGTTAGCCCAGAGGGATCCCCTATTAATGAATCTCCTTGCCATCTTTAGCGTCGTGGCCTCCCTGATCTCCAACAGAGATCGTAGCCCCACTCCTTCCTCCTTCCTAGGACGATAAAGCAGATCCCAGGAGATCGCATGCATACCACCCCTCCATATGAAGTATGTACAGATCTGCTCCATTTTCCTGATAGTAGCAATAGAAAGTAAGATGAATTGCAGCCAGAAATGGGCCACAGCTGAAATCACCGATCTAACCAGCTCGATGCGTCCTCCAAAGGATAAACCAGCAGCTTGCCATCCTTCAACCCTCCTCTAGACGTACTCTACCAGACTATGGCAGTCCTGATCCCGTGCATAGTTAACTGTAAGAGAAACCCCTAGATACTTTACCGGTAAATCGCTTCTCTCGACTCCCAACGCACTGGCCAACTCCTCCTTCTGGGAGCATAGGTAGCTGAAATACACCATGCTCTTCTCTTTGTTCATTTGGAGGCCTGAAAGGGATTCCAGCTCTCCCATAATCTCCGCAATTGTGTACATACCCTCCGTAGATGGCTGGATGAACACCAAGAGATCATCTGCATAAATAAGATAGGTAACCGGAGGATCAATCCTTCTGAACAATGGAAGCAACCTCCCATGATACACTTCCATGTCCATCAAGCATGTGAAGTATTCCATAACAAGCGTGAATAGGTAAGCGGATAGCGGATCGTCTTGCCTAAGTCTACGGTTGCTCTGGAAGTACCCAAATGGACGATCCTGGATGAGGACAGAGAAAGTGGGTGTCGTGATCATTCTCGGAACCTCGCGACACAGCCGTCGTCAAATCCCATGGTAGACATCAGATGACAAAGGAAGTCCCTATTGACCATGTCATAGGCCTTCCTCAGATCCACCTTCACACATGCCTTCTCCCCACCAGGTTTACCGAAGCCCCTCACCATCTCGTGCGCCAGCAGGCTGTGCTCCGCGATCGACCCCCCTTTAATAAAAGCGGCCTAGTTCGGAGAGACTAAGTCCTGCATAATCCCCTCCATCCACCGACACATAAGGTGCGTAATTATCTTATAAAGATAATTATAACACGTAATAGGTCTGAAATCTGCCAGCGATGTCACTTCCTCCTTCTTAGGTATAAGTGTCAGAAAAGTGTGGTTCAGCTCCTTTAACAACTTTTCTTTGGTGAAAAACTCCTTAACTGCCTCAAGAACCTGGAACTTCAGAATGTTCCAGTGTCGTTTGTAGAACCCACTGCTAAAGCCATCCGGGCCTGGGGCTTTGTTGGGATCCGCCATCGAGATAATAGTCTCCACCTCCTCCATAGTCACATGGGCAAGAAGAAGACTATTCCCATAAGGAGTCACCAACTTCTTCGTAACTACATCCAAAAACACAGACAAATAGTCAGTCTGAAAATATAACTCAGAGTAATACCTGATGGCCTCTTCTTGGATCTTAGCCGGTTCTTCCACCAGATTACCCTCCATATCAAGCAGCTGGAAAATATTGTTCCGATGCTGTCTGGTCCGTATGACATCATAAAAGAACTTGGTATAACGATCACCATCCTTCAGCCGGGAGCATTTAACGCAATGTGCCGCACTAACCTTCTTCTAGAGATGCAGGATGTTGACTTCTCCAATCAGCTCCTTCTCTCTCGCCGCCAGATTCTCGTTCATCATGTCAGATTATATATCCTGCTAGATGGTCCAGAGCTCTGCCTCCTTGTCTTCCAGTGAAGTCTTGGGCAAACCTTTCACCCAGCTTCGTAAGGATCTCTTCGTGGCCTTGAGCCGGTGCACCATACGGAACTGAGCTGTACCATCCTGGCAGCTAGAAAGGACCTCCGTAACAGCATCCAAGTAGCCTTCAGAGAGATACCAGCTGTTGTTGTACCGAAAGGGACGCGACCTCATAGTAGGCCGTTCTGAGAAACCAATCCTGATGGGAGAGTGGTCACTCGTCCCGACGGCCAAACCCTCAACCGAAGAGTTGGGGAAGTGCCAGAACCACTCCCCATTACCCAGGGCTCTATCCAGCTGGCAAGCAACCCTGCTACAGATTGCTTTGTTATGCCAGGTCCAGATAAATCTGAGCGTGACAACCCTGAAGCCCTGCCTGAAGCAGGCATCTTTGGAAGTCATATAGGACCACCTTACAGGATCCTGGTAACATCTTCGGCCAGCCCAAACTTCACATAGTAGAAGACATTTTCCTTAGCAAATATCTCCATACTACCTTTAGGCTGTCGGATGCGCACCGTATACCACCTGATCTGTCTATAGAATGGCTTATTGCCCAGGGCGTACAACACCAGTATGTTTTCCTAGAAGGAAGTCACCTTCTCAATCTTCTCTACAGGGAACGAGGCCCGAAAGCCGCTTCCTACCTTCTTCGGTGGCACATATTCCATAGAAGTGGGATATTTAGGCCCCATCGGTGTGCAGATCTCAGTCCAGGACCGTCCCGCTGGACGGGGAGCCATTCCATGTGAGTGGGTAGCAACCCCAGGGGTAAGAGACCCTGCACCCTGACCCCCCAGGTCTACCACATTACCCTTTCCTTTGTCCGCCATGGACGTCTTGGGACGCCAGCTCACTGTTCTTCTAGTAGTCCTCGCATGGCCACGAGCCACCGTCCTCAGCCCCGATCCCTCCCCTAGTTTCCTTCCAGCAAAAGGGCACATCTTGTGGAGACTCTGTGCGCCCCCCACCTTGCTCCTCGCCTTGGCCCCCCGACGTCTTGTAACCGTCGTCCAGCCACCTCCATCCTCTTGTCCCCCTGAGACATATTTCCAGATCCAGGGTGTTGATCTGGAATCCACCGAGTCTGCCCACCCGACGACCCCCCTAAAAATACCATCGGGCTACCCCGGCCATCCCCAGCACAGCCGACCACTGGACCACCGGCGCTGCCCGACCCGGTATACCTGCTGCCGGAGCCATCATCATTGCCTGCGCTTTCACGCGCTCTGGCCGGGCCGCCCCCTCCGCCAGCGCCCGAGCCCCCTCTGGCAGCGCCTGGGCCACCTCCGCTTGAGCCCCCGTCACCGATGCCCGCGCCCATGCGATCGCCAGCCCTGCGCCTACTAACCGAGCCGTCGCCGCCCGCGTCTCCTCCTCTTACCGCCGCTCCGCCCATGGCGGGCCCGCTTCTGGCCGGGCCGGCGCTCACCGTGCTGCCACTAGCCACGCTGGGGTCCCACGGGAGGGACCCCCTATAGTTTGGAACCCGATCGCCCAGAGACATCGTTATATATATATATATATATATATATATATATATATATATATAAAATATATATATATATATATATATATATATATATATATATTATATATATATATATATATATATATATATATATATATATATATATATAAAATATATATATATATATATATATATATATATATTTTTATTTTATATATATATATATATATATATATATATATATATATATATATATATATATATATATATATATTTTATATATATATATATATATATATATATATATATATATATATATATATATATATTTGGAACCAGGTAAATTGTTTCTGGAATCGCTCCTACTGGGAATCGAACTCCTGACCACTCGGGCCGCATGCATCTCTCTTAACCACTAGGCTAGAGGTCATTTGCTTATATATATATATATATAAAATATATATATATATATATATATATATATATATATATATATATATATATACATGATTAGAGTATAAGCTTTACCTAGTTATTGGGTAGGTAAATGGAATTACCTAAGTAAAGGTGATAGCAACTTACCTAATTTAAGTAATAGGTATGATGTGATTAGGTAAATGTCAATTTAGAGACTAGGGTAGTCTAGGGTTGACCAAAATTGACCAAGTTGGACTAGTTTGACTTAGAGTTGACCTAGTTTGACCATCATTACCTAGAAAAGGCCTAGAAGCATATAATTGATGCATTTAAATAAACTATTTACTTTAGAATATCAAATAACTCTGTATATCTCATATATAGGTCCTTGTGACTCCACTTTGGACATCGATCCATATTTATTGCTCCGGGTCGCAGGCGAGTATATTCTGTGATAGTTTTTATTTATCTGATAATTATTATGATTCCATATCTAGTATAGTATTACCTGATTCTTTGTCATGACACGGATAAGTATTTCTAGATTCATTCGCTTGCGACACATGTATTATACTTGTCTGGCCCCTATTTTTGGAATCACTTACTGCAACTACCTACTGGAATCACCTACGGACATCACTTACATTCTGGCTGGACTTGTACTAGATTACGTGTCGGGATATGGATTCACTTGTACTGTTCGGGAGGGGGAAATACTCGAGTAGACATGTAAACATTACCAATCATGCTGGAACCACCTTTACTGGTATAATCTGGAAAGATAGTCATCGTACGCTTGTCAATCATGTGATGTGTCATATTTACGCCTTAGCCGTTTACATATCGAAAGCGGTATTTCAAAACACACTGGTTTAGTGTCTACTACTGGATTCACATTTGACTCTCATTATACTGGCTGGACTCACATCACACTTATTCCAGCCTAGTTATCTTTATTTACAGTCTTTATTACCATGTTCTTCTGATTCACTATATTTACTCTCCTTGTATTTAGTTAGCTGTTATTCTATTTCATTTTCTTATTCACCCTATTATGTTCATCAAGTATTACTTGCTGCTTTATAGTTTTTGTCATTTAATTGGAACTGCTAGAAGAGATGTACTCGTTCCATCCTGACTGTATATATTTTCAGATGACTGCTCAGGAGACTTGTGTCCCACATACTACGTATCCGAGGAGGGGATAGCTACCATGGGTCCTGATTCTCAGGAGTGATTATCGAAAGACTTAGTTACTAGTTTTGGCTTGTGTTAGATTCTCTGTTAGAACATTTGGCATATAAATATAATGAAGATTTTGTTAATGTGTTTGAGACTTGGATTTTGATATTGTATTAGAAGTTGCTGATGTTTGAGACTTTGCGGTTAATTAGACTTCTTTGATATCTTATAATGCTTTAGAATGTGATTGAGTATTTACCACAATTATTGTACTTGTCCTCCATTTTGGAGTTGAGATCTATGACAGGTACATTATATTATTGTGTGAAATAGATAGTTAGTGATCTAGTCAGCATTCTACCACCGATGCTGCAGCGTAGGCTGGGCGTTGTCACGCACTTGTGCCCCTATATCGGGTGTAGGTCGTGACACATTTTTAGTGGTGGCCCATGCAGGTCAAGATTCGTATTAGTACAATGACGTGGTTGTACAATGGTTCAGTTGTACTACTGCGAGCCTGCGATAGAAGATAATGAATAGGCTATAGAATGAGAGGATACTTAATCACACTTAGGATTCCTTGAGAGATTCTTGGGACGACCCCTTAGAATCTTATTGTAAACTCTATCACAGAGTCTGTTTCCATTTGTCTCTATCTACTCTCCCTTGTCTATTGTTGAATTTGATTCTTGGTGTTTATTGTTGACTTTGGTTTTATACCAAGATAAATTTTTGGAATAAGTTGTGAAGACATGGGCTTATAAGAAATGCCTTGTTGCCAGCTGTATTCCTTTGGTACAATGAATATAGATTCTCCCATAATATTCTTGTCGAACTCTCTATAGACACATGGTGAAATACTGAGTCATCCATCCATTGGCAGATGAATCCAACGGCCTTTCGATCCAGTCGTTTTTACTCTTCAATAAATTTATCCAATGGCTTTGCGATGTTGTCCTCCAACGGACAATGCTAGTCCTTGCACCAGAGTAGATCCTCCATCCTTGGCTTCTAAATCGCCCAGTTCCTTCCTGTGTAGGTGAACATACGAGTATTCATCTGCTCCATAGATCTGATTTCTAGAACCCTAAAAGCTCTAATACTAGATGTTGGTATTAGACCAGAACGAACGAACCTTCTCTCTGATACCAGATATTGGGAATCGAACACACCCTAGAAGCACTTCGAAACCATGTCTAAGACGCTGCAGCAAAACTTAGGCCAATCCACCTAAATAACCAACCCTCATCTAACAATCACCAAGCATAGATAAAGACAAGTATATGGAAGTGACTATATCACCTGGGAAAATCACAATCTATATAACTCAGATGAAATTACAAGATTGACAAAAACAATATTGAAACCTTTACCCTAATAGGTATCACGCCCCGGTTTCGCAGAACCGGTCATCCTCACTAAGGTGTGATGCGCGTGAGCCTAGGTTGCGCTTGTGCAAGGCAGGTTCTATAACGGCCGATTCAGGCTAAATGACGGGGTCGCCACACAGAAGTCCCGAAGAAAAAATATTGAATAATCAGTAAGTTGCCAGGGAAAGTTGAAACAAAACACAAGTCATACAAATAGCTCTCTATTGATTCTGAAACAAAGATTACAAATATGGCATGAGGCCAAGATAACAACACTCAGTTTGCTCTTCCTCATAATATATGTCACTCTGCTCTCTCTCATCTCTCAATACCATGAACCATATGTTCCCCTTCTACTACAACTTGAAGGTACTTCAGATAGGTGATGTCCATGCATTATGTCCCGTATAGGTGAAGACACCAATGCGGTGCACGTCTCGAAAAGTGTAACGCCCCAGTCCCAAAATACTTAAGACTAAGTACGTAGACATGCTAGCTGTATACATACAAAATATGCTCCAATATATGGAATCCTCGTATATATACATAAGCTATAAATACAGTAAAACTAAGGCTAACTAATTTTATCCACAAAATGAAGGAATAAAAGATATCATATAATCAACTATGAAATGTTTTTATACAATATGTTAGACGGAGACAAATCCACTACCAACAAGAAAAGAAACACATGGAAAATGTAATGATTTTCGAGAGTAGCAAGAAAAGATCTAAGACACGTCATCTTCAAAGGGAATGAGAAGATCACGACTTCGGCTAGAATACCTACAGAAGACAAGAACACACACCTGGAGAGATAACTAGGTCCTCAGAGGGACGTAACAAGATACATAATATCATGCCATATAAACTGAATATAACTGCTCAGTAATAATAAGTAAGATCGGATCATAACATGGTCCAATACCTCACCATTTGATTAGCGTACCATCCCTCCAACCAAACAAGGACAGAAGATGGTACATTAACCCACGATGAAGTATCTTTCCAAGTCACGAATCTAATATGGTATCCGGACCACAACAAGGTTCAATATATTCTCATTGGAGTAGTAAGACACACCTACAACCAAACAAGGACAAGACGTGGCGAACTAATCCGCGACAAGTTATTGTTCCAAGCTGCGGTCAGATACAAGTACCCAAACCAAGAGTACTTATACCTAACGGATAAGGGTGCCTAACTAATCTAAGTGAATGCATATTTAAGAAAATCCTTCAACGCATGGGTCCTGGCTAAAATAGGATCGGTATGGTCCCCCTTGGGGCACCAGAGACCAAATCAATAAGAGCATAATGTTCAGCAGAATGCCAATGGCCGTCAGTAATCATGGGTAATCTTACCCGCGTCTCCGGCGGAGCTCACGGGCTACAAAAGGTAAAGTGCATATTAGCCCATACGCTAAGGTATTATCCTCCACGTACAATGCCTACTATGTTGTATCCACAACGTAAAACCTCTATTAACGCTAAGTCAAACTAAGCATGCAACCTCTATTAGCGGTTATACCTATCGCACGGTTTATACATACTGGTGGCCAGCCAGTCACGCATGTCCGAGTTCTACATGCGACTCGCAACTCCGTGGTAAAAATGTGTCAAGGCCTATGAATGCAACACACAAATGGTGGCCCCTTAACTCTAAGTTCAATGTATAAGAAAATAGTACATAGCAGGAAATAGAACTAAACAGTAGAATGTTTATCTACTTATGCCATGTATCACAGTTTATTTTGCAGAAAATAAATAATGAATAAATGCATGAATATGAGCTAAAGTAAAATAATCAGCTAATGGCAAGGTATCTTGCCTGGTAGTACGCCTGATGTGGAGCAATGATCAAGGTGGAACAACATATGGCTTCAGTATTTTAACTACGCAAGACGGCCTCCGATGATGGCACAGACTGTTCCATCGGGTCCAGAAAGGTTGAATTAGTTAGGGTTAATAGGAGGAAGGATATAATTGGCGAAGGAATAGGAAAAATGGGACTAATCGAGGGCATGAGGATAATCAAGGGTAATTAGATAAATAATATATATATGATTTTTGAAAATATTTTATAATACTTGAAATATAATTTATTAGTCAAAATCGCTTTCAAATAAATACCCAAAAATTTAAAATCGTTTTAGGGCCAAACTCTAAGTTTGTATAAATATGGTTTTGAAAGAGAAAAATATTTTAGTTAAAACATATGAGAAATAGCAAAAATTTATTTTGAAATTTTGAAGCTACATTCTATGGGTCAAAGAATTTTTAGGTGAGTATGTTAAAATCATTTTAGACAAAAATGACGTAAATAAGATACTAAATAATATGACAATATATTAGAAATATTTCAATACATTGAGAACAAAATAACAATATAGATATTATTGGAACCAATGAAAATAATAATGATAATTACTAACAAAATACCATTATAATTAATATTAATAACGGTAAATAATAATAATAATAATAATATATGCTAATTTGTAATGTTGTAAGCTATATTGATACGGTATATTTTCATGTATACATGCATAAAACATAAGTTAGTAGTAATTGGCAATGTCTTCTGCTAATAAATCAATACTAATAATTATAATATTAATAAAAATTAGTAATGAATACAATAGCTCGTAAAGTTGCTATTCTCTCATAGGAGAGAGAGAAATCAAATGAAAACATAAAATTTGATAGCCGCTCTCTTACCCTCGGTTCACGAGGAAGTTAAGAAAGGAATAAGTGAGAGAGGGAAGAGAGAATAATGAAAGGAGAAAAGAATCAATTAAGGAGAGGGAAGTGAGAGAGGAGTTGCGGGGAAGAAGGAGCTTGAGCAGGAGAGGATTTACTAGAGGGTCGCCGGACAAGGAGGGCGCTGCCGGAAGAGGCACGATAGCGTAATTTGGAGGAAGCGAGGGTCACAACGCTGGATCCGCCAGGGGTATTTGGGATGGCAGCGACGGTGGAGGTCAGGTGGGGTGATGTGTGTTTGATTTACTTCTAGATTTGGTGGTGGTGCCATGGCGAGGTCGGTCGGGGTGGCCGGGACAAGGTGGAGACGGTGGTGGTGGTGGTGGTGGTGATGATGAAGATGATGGTGGTGGCAATAGCCTTTCCAGTGGTGGAGTCTGCATGAGGGAGCGATTGGTCGCGGTGGTCGCAGCGGGTGGTTGGTTGTGGTGGTGAGCAGGGGTTGGCGACGGGGTGGTGATGGGTGATGACCGTGAAGCTGTGTTGGGGATGCTGGATCGGGAAGATGATGATGACGATGGTTGTGGTTGTAAAATTGACTATAGTGAAAATTGTGGACACCGACACGGTACACAACACATTTATGTGGAGAAATTTTGGGTTATAATAGTTGTGGAAAATACAAGGGAGCTCTCCTTATATAGGAGGTAGACTCCTAGATAGATATGGACTAGGATAATTTAAATCCCCTAGTAGATAATCCTATATCTATTTTTAAATAGATTTAAAAATGAATTCAATCTTATCCCAAATTTAAATTTAAACCTATATAATTCTTATCTATAATTTAAACTTTATTTAAAATTAAAATCGACCAAATCAAATCTTAATTTAAATTGCCATAACAAATTTAAACATTAAATCCACCAATTTCGAAATATCTTCATAATAAATAATAAAAATATTAAATTTTGAAAATATTAAATATTTTAAATATTAATAGGAAATAACTTCAAAATATCGTTTCTCCAATTAAGATAAATAATTATAAAAAAATATATACATGAATTAAGTTTCATGTATCTAGCATGCGAATAGGACATTATTTACAAAATACTATTTATTAAAGTATCACATATACTTTTGCAAAACTAAAGTTTTTTGACAATCATGACTTATTTAAAATATATACTTATTTATATGAAAGGGAGAAAGGCTATAATAAATCTTTTTATAAAAACATGTACCTCGTATATACGTATTCGTACTCGACATACAAATAACAAAAATGAAACCAATACCAAAATCAATAAAATAAATAAATAAATTATAGTAAAATTTAGGGGGTTTACATCCTACCCAACTTACAAGAATTTTGTCCTCGAAATTAAGAAGTAACTAGGGTATGCAGGGTTGGGAGGATAAAAGGATTTTCTCATAAGGAAACATAATTGTAGATGGAAATGTCGTACAATGAAATAGGAAATTTTTAGGAGATTACGATTTAACAAAATCACGATTATGGTTTAGAAGATAGTTTAGGGTCACTAGTTAATTCAACAACTAAAAGATCAATATAAGACGAATTAAAGACTAGTACGGAATCAGACAGATCAAGAGAAAATAATTTAGTCTCTGGAGATATGGTTCCTTGAGAGAAAATTGTATGATACATCTCTAAGTTGAGGGCACGATTAAGAAAACTATTTGAATCATTCTCAAATTCCAAATGATTAGAAGGTTACGATAATAGACATGGATTCGATGGATAGGAGTAGTTCAAGAAGAGGATATAGTCATATGGGTTGATCAGTGGCTAGCTGCATTCGTGTAATATAACTATCTTGGCAATAGGTGGTGGGTAACTAAGGGGATATTAAGTACGAGCGTTTGCCATTCTAAAATAGGTAAAAGACGAAACCAATAAGGAGTTCAAGGAAGATGAGGTCGAATACAAACACAAGTTCAAAGACGATTTAATAGTTCAAAGAGGGTTGTCAAGGCAGACACGGATAAGATCCTAAAGAACGAGCATATTTGTTAACTATATCTTAATCCGCGTAGAGTAATCGTAGAAAGGGCAAACCAAAGTGCACTTGGTTGATCAGACCATCATGCACCGGTTCTGATTAGACAATATGTTAGTGGGGGCCCCCAATAAGTATATATCTTTGAACATACTCGATAAAAGAGTAAGCGTGTAAAACTATTCTATTTTACAAGTATTAGCCAAGATAGTTTCAAAATTATAAGTGCGCTAGATAATGATGAAGGGAAATATAACTAGTTCAAGCTCTTTAAGAATCTAAGTCTCGTCCGGTGATTGTTCCTATACAGTCATCCTACTTATCTTTTTGTCTAAGGCTTGGTTGTCTAGATGAGTTAGGGTCCCTTAAATTCTATAATCTATGTAAACCTGTTAATGTGGGTCACAAGGAGAAATGGAATGTTAGGTCATGAGGTATCTACCCAACTTACAGGAGTTAAACTAATGGTGTGATGGGACAATAGTACATATATATCTAGTATGGGTATCTTCTAAACCACTATCAAGCACAAAAGAAGGATAAGAATTTCGATAGAAAGTGATCAAGCAAGATGCAAATCAAAGAGTCAAGCGGGAGTTCGTAAATGGAATCGAGGATGGAGGTCAAGTATGTGGATGAGATCCTAGATTCTAATCCTATACGCAGGCTTGCTTGGTACGGTAAAGTAACCAAACAATTTATCTTGACCTACATGGGCCTCCACAAAAATATATAACGCCCCAGTCCCAAAATACTTAGGACCAAGTACGTAGACATGACAGCTGTATGCATACGAAGTATGCTCCAATATATGAAATCCTCGTATATATACATAAGTTGTAAATGGAGTAAAACCAAGGCCAACTAATCTCATCCACAAAATGAAGGAATAAAAGATATCATAAACATGTAATGCCCTAGTCCCAAAATATCTAGGACTAAGTACGTTGACATGCCAGCTGTATACATACGAGATATGCTATAATATATGGGATCCTCATATGTATACATAAGCTGTAAATGCAATAAAATCAAGGCTAACTAATCTCATCCACAAAATAAAGGAATAAAAGATATCATATAATCAACTATGAAATATTTTTGTACAATATGTTGGACGAAGACAAATCCACTACCAACAAGTAAGGAAAGAAACACATAGAAAGTAAAAAGATTTTCGAGAGTAGCAAGAAAAGATCCAAGATACGTCATCTTCGAAGGGAATGAGAAGATCACGACTTCGGCTAGAATACCTGCGGAAGACAAAAAAAACACACCTGGAGAGATAACCAGGTCCTCAGAGGGACGTAACAAGATGCATAATATCCTGCCATATAAACTGAATATAACTGCTCAGTAATAATAAGTAAGGTCGGATCATAACATGGTCTAATACCATACCATTTGGATTAGCGTACGATCCCTCCAACCAAACAAAGACAGGAGATGGCACACTAACCCACGATGAAGTATCTTTCCAAGTCACAAATCCAATATGGTATCCAGACCACAACAAGGTTCAATACCTTTCCATCGAAGTAGTAAGCCACACCTACAACTAAACAAGGACAAGATGTGGTGAACTAATCTGCGACAAGTTATTGTTCTAAGCCACGGTCAGATACAAGTACCAAAACCAAGAATACTCATACCTAACGGATAAGGGTGCCTAACCAATCTAAGTAAATGCATATTTAAGAACATCCTTCAACGCATGGGCCCCGGTTAAAATGGGATCGGCATGGTCCCCCCTGGGGCACCAATGGCCCAATCAATAAGAGCATAATGTTCTGTAGAATGCCAGTGGCCGTCAGTAATCATGGGTAATCTCATATGCGTCTCGGGCGGAGCTCACGGGTTACAAAACGTAAAGTGCATAGTAGCTCATACGCTAAGGTATTATTCTCCCCGCCCAATGCCTACTATGTTGTATCCACAACACAAAACCTATATTAACTGCTAAGTCAAACTAAGCATGCAAACTCTATTAGCGGTTATACCTCACGGCTTATACGTACCGGTGGCCAGCCAGTCACGCATGTCCGAGTTCTACATGCGACTCGCAAATCCGTGGTAAAAATGTGTCAAGGCCTATGAATGCAGCACACAAAGGGTGATCCCTTAACTCTAAGTTCAATGTATAAGAAAATAGTACATAGCAGGAAATATAACTAAACAATAAAATTTTTATCTACTTATGCCATGTATCACAGTTTATTTTGCAAAAAATTAATAATGAATAATGTATGAATATGAGCTAAAGTATTAATCAGCTAAGGGCAAGGTATCTTGCCTGGTAGTACACCTGGTGTGGAGCAATAATCAAGGTGGCACCACATATGTCTTCAGTATTTTAACTATGCAAGACGGCCTCCGATGATGGCACGGACTATTCTATCGGGTCCAGAAAGGTTGAATTAGTTTGGGTTGATCGGAGTAATGATAGAATTGGCAAAAGAATAGAAAAAATGGGACTAGTCGAGGGCATGAGGATAATCAAGGGTAATTAGATAAATAATATATATATGATTTTTGAAAATATTTTATAATACTTGAAATATAATTTATTAATAAAAGTAGCTTTCAAATAAATATCCAAAAATTGAAAGTCATTTTAGGGCCAAACTATAAGTTTGTATAAATATGTTTTTGAAAGAGAAAAATATATTAGTTAAAACATATGAGAAATACCATAAATTTATTTTGAAATTTTGAAGCTACATTCTATGGGTCAAAGAATTTTTAGGTGAGTATGTTAAAATCATTTTAGACAAAAATGACATAAATAAGATACTAAATAATATGACAATATATTAGAAATATTTCAATACATTGAGAACAAAATAACAATATAGATATTATTGGAACCAATGAAAATAATAATGATAACTACTAACAAAATACCATTATAATTAATA
The DNA here is from genome assembly GCA_029216955.1 of Iris pallida. Lineage (NCBI taxonomy): Eukaryota > Viridiplantae > Streptophyta > Magnoliopsida > Asparagales > Iridaceae > Iris > Iris pallida. The sequence continues at coordinate 26,626,373 of JANAVB010018199.1, read as the reverse complement.
TTAATAACGGTAAATAAATTATAATAATAATAATAAATAATATATGCTAATTTGTAATGTTGTAAGCTATATTGATACTGTATATTTTCATGTATACATGCATAAAACATAAGTTAGTAGTTGGCAATGTCTTCTGCTAATAAATCAATACTAATAATTATAATATTAATAAAAATTAGTAATGAATACAACAACTCATAAAGCTGCTATTCTCTCAGAGGAGAGAGAAATCAAATGAAAACATAAAATTTGATACCGCTCTCTTTCCCTCGGTTCACGAGGAAGTTAAGAAAGGAATAAGTGAGAAAGGGAAGAAAGAATAAAGAAAAGAGAAAAGAATCAATTGAGGAGAGGGAAGTGAGAGAGGAGCTGCAGAGAAGAAGGAGCTTGAGCAGGAGAGGATTTACTAGAGGGTCGCCGGACAAGGAGGGCGCTGCCGGGAGAGGCACGATAGCGGAATCTGGAGGAAGCGAGGGTCACAACGCTGGATCCGCCAGGCGGTCGTGACAAAGAGTGGTGGCACGCTGGAGGAGAGGGCTCTGCAGGCCCAACGGCTCGGGGGTTCAACACCGGTAGTGGATCTAGAAGATCCGGCCGGCGCGCGGAAGTACATGGCTCCGGGAAACGGTACTGGGACTTGGGGCTTATCGGGGTATTCAGGACGGCAGCGACGGTGGAGGTCAGGTGGGGTGATGTCTGTTTGATTTACTTCTAGATTTGGTGGTGGTACCATGGCGAGGTCGGCCGGGGCGGCTGGGACAAGGTGGAGACGGTGGTGGTGGTGATGATGAAGATGATGGTGGTAGCAATAGCCTTTTCGGTGGTGGAGTCTGTGTGAGGGAGCGATTGGCCACGGTGGTCGCAGCAGGTGGTTGGTTGTGGTGGTGAGCAGGGGCTGGCGACGGGGTGGTGATGGGTGATAGCCAGGAAGCTATGTTGGGGATGTTGGATCGGGAAGATGATGATGACGATGGTAGTGGTTATAAAATTGACTATAGTAGAAATTATGGACACCGACATGGTACACAATACATTTATGTGGAGAAATTTTGGGTCATAAGAGTTATGGAAAATACAAGGAAGCTCTCATTATATAGGAGGTGGACTACTAGATAGATTTGGACTAGGATGATTTAAATCCCCTAGTGGATAATCTTATATCTATTTTTAAATAGATTTAAAACTAATTCAATCTTATCCCAAATTTAAATTTAAACCTGTATAATTCTTATCTATAATTTAAACTTTATTTAAAAATTAAAATCGACCAAATCAAATCTTAATTTAAATTACCATAACAAATTTGAACATTAAATCCACAAATTTTGAAATATCTTCATAATAAATAATAAAAATAATAAATTTTAAAAATAATAAATATTTTAAATATTAATAGGAAATAACTTCAAAATACCGTTTCTCCAAATAAGATAAATAATTATAAAAATATATATACATGAATTAAGTTTCATGTATCTCACATACGAATAGGACATATTATTTACAAAATATTATTATTAAATTATCACATCTACTTTTGAAAAACTAAAGTTTTTTGACAAACATGACTTATTTAAAATATATACTTATTTATATTAAAGGGAGAAAGTCTATAATAAATCTTTTTATAAAAATATATACCTCGTATATACGTATTCGCACTCGACGTATAAATACCAAAAATGAAACCAATACCAAAATCAATAAAATAAATAAATAAATTATAGTAAAATTTAGGGGTTTATAAAACGTCAAGGAACTCCATGCCTCAGCTCATCCAAGTGAGCTCTGACTCGAACGAGCAGGTACCTGTCACCTGTGCATAAAAATTGGTGGGGTGTCAGTGCACAACCGTACGGGTGGTGTGTGCTACTCACCCACCCATAAAAAACTAACACGTTCATTTAGTTTGTGCAACATAATCCTTCGATTGTCTTTCTAATCCTTTCTTAGGATCAGTTTTATGACATAGACTCCTAACCTATTTTGTGACTCTAGACCATCACCGTGCCTCGCATCGTTAACTTACTTATCCTTGTCCCTCTAGACCATTTTTGTATCAATAACATCAACGTATTAACTCATGCTTGTCTATTGGCTCATACTCTAAGACGCAACAACATGGTCGTGCCATAAACTCTGTTCATGCTTCTACGTCGAGGCCGTGCCCCGCAATGTAGTGTAACTCATTCATACTTGCCTTATGGCCTTTTCTGTTTCAACATAAAACCGACTTAGTAAATACCTTGAGACCTCGTGTCAAACTTCTTTGAGACCCACGCTACAATTCGTGCCCAATCACACGACTCTATTGTGAACAATTCTTAGTCTCAATAAGTTTGATATATAACGTGCACATAATCGCCCTTGTGCACAAAATGTTCAATGACCATGCAATGGTGCCTATCTAACTCACCATATGACTCAAACAATGTTCTTCCTTGCACTTTCAATGTTACCGTAATTTCCATACTTCATTAGAGACCCCCAAACGAGGGACCTCCTCGGCAACAAATGATCGTGTGAACTTTCCATTCTTTGAAATCCAGGGAATGGATACTATATAGCGTCCCTACTTAACTTGAACAAAACGTGTTTGATACGTGCCATAGACCGTGGCATACTTTTCATTGAGCCAACCATGGTTCGTGCCTTAATTTTATTGTGTTATGTGCGACACTACCGTCCAAGTCATACTCTATATGACGGGCCTGAGATCATAGGAACATGTGGCTATATCAAGCCGTAGAACTGTGGGACTGAACATGTGCTCAACTTGAATAACCGTGTTCTTTAAGCTTCTTAACCCGTGGCATCTTTTATAGGACTAAATGTGAAACCGTTGGACGTTTTTGCTATGACAAGCAGTAGGATCATGGGGACGTTCCTGCTATGACTTAGTCTGTGCATAACTTTGTCTAACTCAATCGTGTGATCGAAGGGCCCAATGCCAACTTTAAAAACTATTATGGAGAATATCTAAGCAACATTATGACACTTTTTCTATGTTCTACTCATATACTTGACTCAACTAGATTATTCCTTTAGCTATGTGGATTCATCTATTTTATTCCAACCTAATTTGTGCATTCAAAAATATTCAGTTTATTAGTGTGAGGACCAAGCAGAACCAAGTTCACCGAAGCCACCCCCCCGAACGAGGAGTTGCCTCGACTGAGCGGGACTTCGAGCAAGCCGTTGCATGGCTAAGTGCAAACATCGTTCCATTTTGATTCCTCCGGTCGAACTGAGCGGGACGAGGCATTACATAATGTACCACTCAGAAAAAGTTTCGTCCTCAAAACTTACTAAGTACACACTCATCGAATTATCACTTGATTAAACATTCAATGGTTCTCGCACACACTCCTCCTATGTGTTTCTTCAATCTGAGCCACGCTTGCCTTAGTTATTATTCACATGGAACAACTATATTTAAAATTGGGTTAACTTGTACTCATCACGCATACAAACAACTTAGTTCTAGGACAACCCACCCGATCAATCAACATTCAAGTTCATTTCGAATCCAACGATCGCACTACCATCAATATTTTTTCGAAATACACGATTTTAAAATCCTCGCAACCTTCCCACTCTTTTAGTCTCACTTGAATTCAACGTGTCACTTAGTTGGATAGTGCACATATTTAAGACGTCCCTGAAATACATAAATTTCAACCAAGTCTCGTGATAGAGAATATGCCATTACCACTCGAGTTCGATCGTGCACATATTTAAGACGTCTCCAAAATATATGCATTTCAGCCAAGCCACATGACTAGTGTCTCCACATAATTGAATCATTCTATCTACCAATACTATTATCCAATCTTATCAATCCTTGATGCTACCTCTCGAGACAAGGACATCTTGTCTAACCACTATTCCATCTTTCCAGGCTGAAGTCAACGTCAGTAATGGAATCACCGTTCCCAAATAATAATATCAATACTGACCCCAATCCTAAGGTCAAACCAAAGTTGATAGTGTAACCCCACTGTTCCAGAATAATGAGATTCAGAATATTTTATTATTTTTTGGAATATTTTATTCAAATTTATTTGGGATTATTAAAAATAGTTTATTTGAATTTATTTAAGCTATGATTATTTACTAGATAATTAGTTATGATTTATGGAATTTATATATAGTTAATTATAATTTTATCTCACTTTAATTATTTTATTATAGTTTTCTACTTTGGAGAATGGCATGATATTTGATAGTCATGAAGTAGGGACATGTTAGTAATTTGGGATAAAAGCATTTAAGAGGAAATACTCTGGAATTTATTAATTATTGATTAATTATTGGTTAACACCTAGTAAATTACCTCTAACTGCTTTTCTAACAATCTAACTAGTAACTAATTCCAAACTAACTTACCAAACATAAAGCCCAAGTTTCCTTGTCCTATAAATAGGACTAATCCTCATTAGTAATGATCATCCCTTACTAATCCTAAGGTCCTTATGACTGTATCCTGATTGTGTCCATGTCTACATTCATTTTATTAATATCTAGTTACTATAAATACATTTATGTCCGACACGGACATTTTTTGTGCCCCATTCCTGTGTCCTACTGTATTTTAGACACGGGACACGTTTCCATAATCCAGACCCAAATTCTGTGTCCTGTAACCCAGGACACGACATCAGACTCCATAGAAACCCTAATTCCTAAACCTAACTTCTACATCATGCCATGTCACCTTCTACCACCATATCCAGCATGACCGATGAGTCCACCGAGCCTCAGCCATGAGCCGCCGTGTCCGATTCGCTGACCGGAGTTCGTCGGAGTCTTCTCGTCGTGGCTGTTATAGAATCGAGCCATAACTTCGAGATCTGGATCGATCTCCTTTGTGCCGCCATTTCTAGTCATTTGTCGCAGCCTTCCCTGCTGTTCAGATCCTCGAGCCATGTACCCCTACTTCGAGTAAAGCATTCTGCCTCAGTCAGAGTATGCCTCGAGCGGTGCACCGACCTTGAGCATCTTGGTTCCTCGAGCGTCGTGCCTCGCCGCCGCTGTTGCTTGACGTTGACCGCCCCAGTGAGCAGTCTTCTTCCCCACTCCTTCCTCGACTTTCTTTCTTCTCGACTTTCTTTTATAGGAACCCTAGAGGTGGGTGAATAGGGTCAAGCTAACTAATCAAGCACTAAGCAACAAGCTAATAGGCAATTTAAGATTATAAGTGCAAGAGAAAAAGCAAAATAATACCGACACCCGATGTATCCTGGTATCCTCCCAAGGGGCCTCCAGTCCCGGAACTCTCTCTGGATTTAATACACAGTTATCAAATAGTATAACTTGAGTTTTCATACGAAGGCTCACCAACTTCTTACACGAGAGCTTTAGTCCGAAGGCCACTCCGACTTCAACCGAGAGTTTGGATACAAAGACTCTCCAACTTTAACCGAGTGTTTGGATACGAAGACTCTCCAACTTCAACCGAGAGTTTGGATCCAAAGACTCTCCAACTTCAACCTTTCACAATAGGTTTTTATCTTCTTATACAACAAGATTAAGATCTCACTTTTCAACTCAATAATTCTAACATAATTTGTGGATGGCAAATAAAAACTTTGTAGAGTTGTTTGTGGATAAGCTTTGGTGGTATAGAAATTTTTAGGCTCAAAGCATCAACCTTGAATGAAGGGGTTCAAGACTATTTATAACCAAAGCATTGAAAAGAGCTCAAAGGCAACTTTTCAGTCAGCGAACGGTATACCGTCGGTATACCGGTCTGGAATCCAATGGCTAGAAATATAGCCATTGGGATCATTAAATGCTCGGAATTCGACCGTTGGATTTCCAACGTTACTGAATCGGTATACCGTCAGTATAGAACGGTATTCCGTCGGTATGCCAATTTTATAGACAGAAACTTTCTGTGAAAAAAATCGGTATACCTTCGGTATATACCGGTATACCGTTGGTATGCCAATTTCTATCTGAAAATGATCATGGGCTAGTTTCTACCCTAGCTTTCAATTTTGCCATCCATTTCTTGTGTTTATAATTATTCCTAAGACTCATTACAGACTCCAGAAATACTGTAGCTGGTGCAGGCTTCTTTAGAGTCTTGAAATGATAATGGCATGGTATGGCTTCTTTCCTTTATAGATGTTGGATTCTTCCTTGACGACAGTTATCCAAAGATATCCAGTTAGTGAAAACTGAATACCTTTCGGGGGCTTCGCTCCCGATCCTCCGACGGGGGGCGCTGCCCCCTCGGCCCTTATCCGCTGACCGGGCAGCGGAACCCCCGGGTGCGTGGCTCCGAAGATGTCGTCAGGCGGTTCAAAGAAATCTTTGTGGAATACCATCGTCTTTGGCCCACCATGATTTCTTCATTGCATATGTCTATATTTGATCTTGCTGATTGCTTTTCTACAAATACATGTTAGACGAACAAAGTAATATACTGTAGCAAGTATGATAAGATAAAGCACATTAGGACTATGCAAAGTTTTATTATCAATGCTATAGAGATGGCATAAATATTAGTGATATTATAATATTAAACTTAATCGAATAACCACAATCGAAAACATAGTTAGATCATTGGGCTAACAATCTCTCCCTTTTTAATTATGGCAAATCGGTTAAGTTTAGTATGCTCATAATAGATGCATGTATCACTAATGTATAAGTAGATATACGAATATACCACTAATAGCATGTTACTTAAAATACTTCTACCCCTTATTACAAATATTGAATTACATACTTAAACTTACTTCTCCCCTTTGACATGATCAAAAATAGGCTCTCCCGTACTAAGAGATAAAAATAAAATCAATCTCAAGCATAGAAATCAGAGCATGGGAAATTCATAGACAATCATGATCAAGATATACTAATAAAAAACAATGGAAGAAGGGTGTAATGACAAGTTTATAAAGCTACATTACCAATGTAGAACATCAAATTTTAAAAGAAGCATGTCAAAACACAATATAGTTGGTAAAACAAATAAAATTAAAAACAGTCAATAAATAGTTTACCAACTTGAAATCCAAGAAAGAAACTCCAAAACATAATATTATATGAATTAAAACTCTAGTTTTGGAATGAAGCAATATACCAATTGAAATAAGGATTTCAATCAAAAGCCATGAGGATTAGATAATTGTAAATAAAAGATATCAAAGAAGAAAGATACCAATTGAGATATTGAAATATATAAACTTGATACCAATCGAAATACATAAACTTGAAATATTGATCAATGAAATCATGAAGTCACAATTGTCCACAGATTAATAGTGGAACAAAATAAAGGAATAATCAATATAAAATAGAGCAATTGATATAGAATGATCTTATTATTTGCAAAATCTATATGCTTACCCAAGTTACTGTATTTGAACTCAATTACCTTATCATGCTATATGAATACCCTTTTAGATAAACATGAAGGTAAAGGAGAAAAATACTTGAGAAGGAGAAATTTAGTCGACTTGAATGCTCTCCCTCAAGGTATTGCCAAAATAGATAAAACTCATGAAGTTTTGGATAAGTGCTCAACAAGAAAAGCCAAATCAATTAAGCATACAAGGAAAGCCAAATCAATGAAAGCATAATAGTCATCAAGATAAGATACGAAGGTTAATATTAGCAAGATGACCTATTTTGTCCCATATAGAAGAGAGAGACAAGATAGTGAAGACAATTGCATACACTCTCATAAACCCTTCAAAAAAAATCATGACCTCAAGCAATAAGATAAAAAACTGAAGAAACTATGAGTCCATGATTAACTAGATATACGACATATACAGGAGTGTAAATGAATTGAAGCAATTTATTTGCTCTCCCTCAAAATATGTGTATCTAGTTCCAAAGCACTTATAGCATAAAAATAGATAATATAAGGATCTAGGGGTAAATCAACTAAGGATTTCTCTCCCCTGCTCAATGCATATAAGGCTATAAACTCGTCATAAAACGAATAATGTCATATTTAGTCAAGAAGAGGTAACCAATTAATAGCCACTAAAGATAAGAAATCAAAAGAATATTCCAATTTAGCACATGTAATCAAAAGATGGCATACATTAACCTATGTAGAAGAATCTCATATTAAAATATGATAGATCAATGTATGTTACCTTTTGAGAAAAAAAGGTCATCTTGAAAAGAAATAAGGTCAATTAAAACAATCATGATGAGAATCACAATATGGCTCAAAAATAAAAATAAAACAAAAAAATCATGTCCATGAGTATCTAATTAAGAAAGAATCAACCAATTTATTACTTTGCATGGACTATGTATGCTTTACAACATATGTACCAATCAACGGGTAAAATTCGAACCTTGCTAATGATAGATGAATAACCCATAAAGTTCAAATAGCAAAGGCCCATATGTGATAATCCATGAGTAGTCAAAGTGGAGTAATGAATTAACTAATAATCGCATAACTTGATAATATAAGAATACTCAACCATTAGGATCACTCATAAAGAAAACAAATGAATAGTTATGATCCAACAATAAATCTCATCAAGAGAAAATTTAAAATCCATATTTATAAAGAATCTTACAAATCAATGAAGAATATGGAAAAGAGTCAATCTTATTTAAATGATTATAAATTTAATCTAAAGAGATGTAATAAGATAATATGATGAAATTATGACTCAAAGAAGAGAAAAATTTAAGAGATGCTTACTAATGACTAGTATGGAAGGAAGTTAACTTAAGGAATCACAACCCTCAAATGAAACAAGATTAAATTAAAATTTGTTAAACTAATTTTAGAGAGCAAGCATATCACAAATCTTGTTTTTGTAAACTAGCATATCATATCTATATTGAAGTATATGAAGATAGCTAGATGTGTGAATGTGAACCAAAATTATATAGCTTAATAATATATCACAAATAAGCAAGCTATATAACTAAATAAGATTAATGAGGTAAGCCATTAACAGGATAAATGTGCTCATTAAATCTTAAGTCACTAATATTTAAGATACTTGCTTAAGCATAGAGTTCTCAATAAGGATATATATTTTGAATGATCAAAATGATTTATAGACTCTTTATTAAGCATGGATAAGAGTATAAGATAACAAGTACATGAATTAGACTCTCATCAAGTAAATAACAAAAGAGATGTTCATGGAAACACAATAAAATAAATCTCTTTGCCAAGTATTGAGATTAACCCAAGATAATAATAATAGATCGATCTAGAGAATGCAACATATTATATCCAATATAAAATAAGTGTATTATCTAGAAATAGAAAATCTCAACACAAAAGCTCAAACCATATAGCTAAGACATAAAAAATATGATATATCAATTACAAGAATCCTTATGTGCTACGAAAACATCATTACGCAACAATAATTCTAAAGAAGCATAAATCCAAGGAATGAGCAAGAAAAGATCATTATGATCAAGTACATTTTTCAAAGAGCTTTCATTGTGCACCATAGTAAATTAAAAAGACACAGACTAAAAAATATGCACTAAATAGGGAGGTAAATTTAACATGCAAGGTAAAGCACAAAACTATGCGATCCTTAATAGAACATCCATAATTAGTCATGAGCAAGACATTAATAAACATTTTCTCTCAACATCCTAACTAAAAGGTATAAAACAAATAAATAGCAAAAGTTATGAAACATTTATATATATGAAACTATATATATCATGAATAAGCATACATGAAAAGATCAAAAATTAATTAAGAACATGTATCCATAATGCCAACCAAAAAGTCAAGAATATATCACAAAAAGAACACTTTAAGGAAGAAGCTAATTGATTCAAGAAGCATAAATTTGGTCAAAGGAATCAATAGCTAAAGTATGAGATAAGCACAAGTTAAAGATATTTATACAAAATAAATACTCTTCAAGTCAATATAAAACTTTAGCTTAACTCATATGCCCACATAAAGATATTTATACAAAAATATATATCAACATAATAAATACATGATCTACATGTAAATGGAAATTTAATGAATATAGTCATGTATCCTTAATGAATGTTTGAAAAAGCTATCACAAATTCAAAACACGTATAAATAAACTTTATTAGGCAAAGACATAATTAATTTATAAGAGTTTAATCAAAATAAAACATGAGAATCTATAATGAATATATTATATAAGCACAAGGTTAAAAGGAAGTATAAGTGTATACTTGTCAAGTGATAAGAAGCTTGTGCTAAACACATATATTTATAAATACCGATTAATGTAAATATGACATATTAAATATAAATCGACAAGAAGTAACTATCTCAAAAATATTAACTCAAATAAAAAACCAAGCCCCTATGGACTAGAGTGATATGCATGCTTTATAAATAAAGATTAAGAATAACAAGCATGCATATATAAATATGTCACATTAATAGAAAATGAGTGATAAACTATATAGTGTGAACTAATCATTTAAGCTAAGTAACTAGTCATGCTAGATAAAAGAATTAATAAAAATTAATTTAGCATGCTAATATTATATCTCACATTGATATATATATATATATATATATATATATATATATATATATATATATATATATATATATATATATATATATATATATTAAAAGGCAACTAAAGAATATCAATGTGAGCTAGTAGCAAGACATCAAGTGAGACATAATAGATTATACAAATATAAACCATTTAAAGAGAATCGTTTAGCATGTTACCAAAGTGGCTCTAGTGGCCACACTTGTGTTGGTGCAATTGCTTGGAAGATGAGCTTTGAGGTTTGCAACCACCAACATGCTCCTCGGTGCTATGTTTCGATACTAGAAGCACCACCTACAATATTAGACGAAGACTTTGGTATCCAAATAAACTTGGATCCATATTTGTTAGCTTTAGGGACCCATATACTTTTTACTCTAGCATTGGTAGAAAACTCCTACGAATAGAACAAGTTAGACTCATGTGTCCAATACGAGAGCAATAGAATCACCTAATACTAGTGTGTGCACATGTATCGGAATGAGCATGATTATGAACATGTGAATGATGAATATCTCTAGAGTTAGCATGCATGGATTTGGTCTTAAGAATATCATGTTCTAATAGAAAATTATCATGCAAACAAGTAAGAGAATCAAATTTAGCATTTAACGCATAATTCTCTTTTTCAAATAAAGTAATTCTAGAAAAAAAATCATTATTTTGTTTCTTTAAAGAGTCAATAGAAGAATCATGCAAATGATTTAGCTCATGTGTTTGCCTCTTAAGATCTTCTATTGATGAGGAAAGAGATTTGATTTTCAAAATTAAAGCCTCATTCAAACTCTTTCAAGAAACACAAGATGAGTTTTGAGCATCAAGTCTAGATAATAAATCGTTGTTTTCATTTCTCAAAAACTCATTTGATTCTTCTAAATGAATAACCTTTTCTGAAATTTCTTTATTTATAGAATAAAGGTCATCAAGAATCTTTAAGGATTGGTTAGCCATGGCTTTCCACTTAGAGAATGTCTTGCATTTAGAAGAAACATGATTGTCCATGCTACTAGAAGTAAAACCCTCTTTATCGGAGGAGGAGGAATACGATGCCATAGAAAAATTAACGAGGATCTACTCTAAGGATGTTAAGCCTAACAATAGAGTCCTTGCTCTGATACCAATTGTAGGAACCCTAGAGGGGAGGTGAATAGGGTCAAGCTAACTAATCAAGCACTTAGAAATAAGCTAATGGGCAATTTAAAATTATAAGTGCAAGAGAAAAAGCAACAATACCGACACCCGATGTATCCTGGTATCCTCCCAAGGGGCACTCCAGTCCCGAAACTCTCTCCGAATTTAATCCACTATTATCGCAAATAGTACAACATGAGTTTTCATACGAAGGCTCACCAACTTCTTACCCGAGAGCCTTAGTTCGAAGGCCTTTCCGACTTCAACCGAGAGTTTGGATACGAAGACTCTCCAAATTCAACCGAGAGTTTGGATACGAAGACTCTCTAACTTGAACCAAGATTTTGGATCCGAAGACTCTCCAACTTCAACCTTTCACAATAGGTTTTGATCTCCTTATATAACAAAATGAAGATCTCACTTTTCAACTCAATAACTCCAACACAATTTGTGGATGGTAAATAAAAACTTTGTAGAGTTATTTGTGGATAAGCTTTGGTGGTTTAGAAATTTTTAGGCTCAAAGCATCAACCTTGAATGAAGGGGTTCAAGACTATTTATAACGAAAGCATTAAAAAGAGCTTAAAGACAACTTTTCAGTCAGCGAACGGTATACCGTCGGTATGAATCGGTGTACCGTCGATACACCGGTCTGGAATGCAATGGCTAGAAATATAGCCGTTGGGATCATTAAATGCTCGGAATTCGACCGTTAGATTTTCAACGTTACTGAATCGGTATACCATCGGTATAGAACGGTAGTCCGTCGGTATGCTAATTTTATAGACAGAAACTTTCTATGAACAAAAATCGATATACCTTCGGTATAGACCGGTATACCATCGGTATGTCGATTTCTATCTGAAAATGATCATGGGCTAATTTCTATCCTAGCTTTCAATTTTCCATCCATTTCTTGTGTTTACAATTATTCCTAAGACTCATTACAGACTCTAGAAATACTGTAGCAGGTACAGGCTTCTTCAGAGTCGTAAAATGATGATGGCATGGTATAGCTTCTTTCCTTGATAGATGTTGGCTTCTTCCTTGACGACAGCTATCCAAAGATATCCAGTTTGTGAAAACTGATTAACTTTCGAGGGTTTTGCCCCCGAACCCCCGACAGAGGGTGCTGTCCCCTCGACCCCTGTCTGCTGACCGGGCAGCGGAACCCTGGGTGCGTGGCTCCGAAGATGACGTCGGGCGGTTCAAAGAAATCTTTGTGGAATACCATCGTCTTTGGCCCACCATGATTTCTTTATTGCATATGTCTATATTTGATCTTACTGATTGCTTTTATATAAATACATGTTAGATGAACAAAGCAATATACTATAGCAGTATGATAAGACAAAAGCACATTAGGACTATGCAAAGTTAAGTATCAATGCTATAGAGATGGCATAAATATTAGTGATATCATAATGTTAAACTTAATCGAATAACCACAATCCAAAACATAGTTAGATCATTGGGCTAACATCTTTTTTGTTTTTCTCCTTTAGATCCTTGAGGTTCGTCGGATTGTGCCGCTCGTTGCCAGATCTAGTGATCCACCGTCGAATTTGACCTCTTCCTGTATCCTCGAAGCCGTTGGAGCCCGGATCTGCCTCCTCCTTGTTGCTCCTCTACGGTACCACCAGGTTGGATCATCTGTCTTGCCCTCCGATCGATGCCGCATCGAGCTTGTTGACTGTAGCCATCGCCGCCGTGGTAAACCCTCATCTCCACCACCTTCTTCTTCTCCTTCTTCCTTCTTTTTCATCGGGTTCTTCCTCAGGTTCTAGGGTTTATGATTTCAGCAGTAGTATGCATAGAGTGTGGAGAGAGTAAAATATGGATTTAGGGTTTGTGGACTGAGGCGGCTTTGTGTGGATGTAAGAGTGAGAAAGAAGGTGGTAGGAAAATTAGGGTTTTGTTAGTGAAGAGTGACTAAGTGATGTGTTTCGATTTTAGGTTTTGTGCTGGTAGTTTTGGGCTAGGTTTGTAGAGACAGTAATCGGCTGTAGAATTTAGGGTTTTCATTCTAGCAGCTCTGTATGTGGGAATGGAGGAGACAATTTTAGGGTTTGAGTATTTGAGTATTAGGTTTAAAAGTGTGCATGTGTGTTGTTCATGTGTTTCTGTTAGGGTTTTGTTAGACAATAGTGTGCTCAAGTTATGGGTATTGAAGTGAGATTAAATTGCAGCAGCATTCATGGACCAAGCAAGCCAGAATATTGGACCTTAGGTTTTGGGCTTGAAGAAAAGAAAATAAAATAATAAGAATGCACCAGCAGCAGTAACAATGGACCGGGTTGGTCCAAGACTTTGGGCTAGTAGGGTCTAGTTAGAAAAAGAGATGGAAAGAATTAAATCAGTAGCAGCAATTGGTCTGAGGGCCTGGTGAGAGTAATAATGGATTTAGAAGTATTTTGCTTGGGCTTAGTTTTAACTAGGCTTAGTCTTTAGGCTATAGGTTGCATTGGGTTTGTTTGAATTGGAGGATGGGCTGGTCATCTTTATTAACTTGGTTAAATAAGAGTTAGAAGTTTAATTGTTAATTAGTTGATTAATCGTTTAACAGTTAATTTATCTTATAGTAAATATTTTCATTAGTTATTTATAATGATTGCTTGATTTAGCTAAAGATATTTTCTTAATTAAGAATCCTAATAGTATTGTTATTAGTAGTTAACTCTACTAGCTAGCTAATTATCTACTTTCTTAGATATTGAGATAAGTTGATTAGCGAGTAGTTGTCCCTAGAATGTCCTAGAGACTAGAATCTAATTCTATGTCCTATTATTTTATAGGTGACTCAGAGTTGACTTCACCCTTCGGTAAAGGCAAGTACACCGTATATACGTTTCTCATTATTAAATAAATGTAATTTATTTTATTTTTTAAATTAGCATAAATCATATTGTGACACGATTTTTGACACGTATCATGAGTCTTGCGCCGCATGATTTTATTTAAGTCATCTTGTTGTTATGAATTTTCGAATCATGAATCAAAATAATCAAGTTCAGAATTTTGCTTGATAAGAATCAAAGTAATCAAGTTTCGAATCTTGCTTGATATGATTTTCTGAATCATAGAAAAATAAGAAATACCAAGTAGATGTGTGGTCAATCCAGTCTAGTCCGAAGCGTAGCTTGACATACACTGCACGTATGTCCAAGTCTGATCAGTTCGAATCTAAACCTTAGCCGGCCACATGTCGAAACAATATTTCAAATCACCTGGTTTACTAGTTGTGCATCCTTGACTCATTGTCAAACTTTGTGACTAGTTGTATTTATTATATTTTATTAAGATTCTCATAGCTTTTCGTGTACATGTTGTATTTCATTACAGTGTTCATTTCATTGTCTAGTTTAGTTTCAATTTACTTTTCCATGCTTTATTTCTTATTGTGTGATATTATACAGGGATGTGGTTTGCTCATTTCCTGACTGAATCATTGTCTACCAGGTGTTAGCAGGTTAGCTTGGAGGATTTCTTTGGAAGACTTAGAATTAGTATAGAGTCATTTATGTATTATCATTGTATATTATTTCGAGGATTTGGCTGAATTTGTCTCCGGGATGAGATGGATATGTATCATGTACAAAAAGAGATATAGTAGACTGTGATCGTATGTGTGTTTGATTGTTTTTTGTTTACTAGTTATGTGATTGAGCATAGATCGATATCATTATTACTTGAGGATGCTCGAGTACTGGACAGCTGACTACCGTTGTCAACGACAGTGTAGGTTGGACGCGCTCACAACCCGTACCCGATCATGCGGGCTCAGGGTGTAACATATAGTACAGGGATTCTACCCAAGCTTGTATCACTTCGATTTTCTAAACTTTGAGCATAGTTTTCTTCTATTCGCATTCACAGCGTTTAATCCAGGGTCCAAGTCATTCAGCAAAGCCATCCTACGGTAAGTTCTGCTCAACCAATGCCTCGGTATATCAATATCGCATGTCCAAACTAGAAATTTGCGTAGTCTATCTCTTCAAATATGTTTCGATATAATCCATCTATCCATCTTAACCAAATCAAGTATGCCACGACATAATTTGGCACTAAATCATAATTCTCATACCATATTCCCTAAGTCGTTTAACATAATTCACGTATTCGATCACAAGGTCGTCTATCATAATGATATGTCACGTCCCAATCTCTCTCAAGTTAGATTATCCATGTTGGACATAAAATCACCATGCCAACACTCCCGTAAGGTAATCATCCTCATCGGGCGTAACTCTTGCTTTGAGTCTAGACTAATTCATTCTTGATATGCACATTAGATCTACTCGATCCCCAAATTTACTTTATTGTCTATCACAAGTCCAAACAATCCATGAATTCAACCTTCGCATCAAACCACAAGTCAAAATAATCCAATTGCCACATCCTGATCTCCCACAAGTTCGATCATCCTCGCTGGACATAAATCACCATGCCAGTGCTTCTGCAGAATTATCGCCCTAATCTGATGTGACGCATGTACGAGGCTGGAGTTGCGCTCGCACAAGACAAGAATGTCAATATTGTGGTTATCATCGAAACAATCAAGACACTTTTATTTTTATTCAAGTAATATATTAATCCATTCCCAGACATTCCTCATTTCCTCAAGTCATAACAATTCTCGCATCAATGATCACCAACTCTGTCAATTTTTTTTGCATAGTCCAACTATCATTTATTCATGTATGCTTCAATTTCATCTAATAAAGTAATCCCGACATTCATTTTTATCAAAATTCCAAGTATAGCATCCATTTGAACAATAATATTTTACACAATCATCATTCCTCGAAACAGAGTACTCCTGAGTTATCGCACATCGATCTTTGATACTCCATAATGCCATCGATGGTATACATAGCTTAACGATCTTCCTTTACAGCGAACTCTGAGTCGTACAAATGATGCTAGTATCTAACTGGATATACGATCAACTCTTACAAATCCAAGATCAATTTCGTTATAGCTATTTTCGAATAAGTCATATGATCAATTCGTTCAATCTCAAATCACATTTGTTATCGTCTATCTTAATCATCGTGTAACATAATTTCCCTAAATCACATAGTCTACGCTAACTCAAGTTAGCGAGCAACATCTATCCCAAATTTTTAGAGTCATCCTTATATATTCGAATCATTTCCATGCACGCTAACTTTTAATCATGCTAACTTTTCGTATACGATTCATATTGATTACTCGACTGAGTCATCCGTTCGTTACACCTTAACTTTTTCTTGATTCAATCTATCTACTCAATCATTTGCATTTTATACTCAGCACAATTCTGTTCATGCATCTCGTCTTCTCATTTGTTCGAATCAGCTTGTACTAGCTATCTAAAGTCATGATTACTTTGAATACTCTTTCTAAGGCATTGCATAGTCATGTCGTTTGCTGATAGACTCATTGGTACCCAGCATCCTCAATCATCAACATCCTTGATGCTATCCCATACACCACTTAAGGATGAAGTTACTCAATAAATCTTCGAAATAGATTTTGAATCACAATCGATTACTTCGAATCTCTGTTTGAAACATTCCTCAAATTCCAAGCACGTTCATCTACATCACATTGACGATATCAACTTCTAATAGCATCTTTATCTTCATCTATCCACATTTCATGAATCAAGTCTACTCATTCTTGTCTGACATAATTTGAATCCCATATACAACTTTGTTAACATCGACACAATTCTTGGTGTATATGCCCAGCCCGACTTAGCCAACCCTGCCTTACGTGAAACCATATTTGTTCAAACAACATTTTTCGTATCAACAACATCAACGTATTAACTCGTGCTTGTCTATTGGCTCATACTCTTAGACACAACAACATGATCGTGCTATAAACTCTATTCGTGCTTCAACGTCGAGGCCGTGCCCCGCAACACAGTGTAACTCATTCATACTTGCCTTATGGTCTTTCCTGTTTCAAAATAAAACCGACTTAGTGAATACTTTGAGACCTCGTGTCAAACTTCTTTGAGACCCACGCTATAATTCGTGCCCAAGCACACGACTTTATTGAGAACAATTCTTAGGCTCAATAATTTTGATGCATACCGTGCACACATTCTTTTGACTCATTTGTACCGTGCATACATTTCTTGACTTACTTCTAAGTAATGAACGCGGATAGCCGCTTGTAACCCCTCTTCCCGAAGTTTGATAATATATTATTTATTTATTTATTTGAATTAAATGGTAATTTTAAAAATTTATAAATAATTATTTAATTAATTATTAAGATAGATGACTTTAGCCATGGTGGAGTTTTGAAGAACAAGACGGCTAGGAATCATGGCGCATGCTTTGACTAGTATATTAGCCCTGGTAGGGAAGACCGACCATAGTGATGTCCTAACTAGAAAAACCAGGCCAAACGACTTAACCCTTACCGAAGATTTATTTATTTATTATGTTATTGATTTTTAGGGAAACCGATTGTACCGAACTAGTCCAGATTGGACCCAACCCAAGCCCAAGCCCATGTAGTCGGGTAGTGCGTCCGTAGACATCCGTGTCTATATATATATATATATATATATATGACTGTGGATTTCGCATCCTATTATAAATGGTCTAATGAATATTTTCCTAAAATAATTGTTATTATATTATTGACATTGGTGGGATAATATATTCTAGAACTATGATAACTTCCTAAATACACAGTCAAATAATCTATATATATATATAGATATATTGGTACGTATTATGTTTTTTTTTTTATAGATATATTATATATTATATATATATATATAGATATATATATATATATATATATAATATATATATTAATATATTTGTGTGTGTGATATATATACGATTGTATATATTGGTATATATGATTGAATACATGGTGGATATTAGATTGTATAGATATATTAGTAATAAAGAAAAAAAAAAAGAAAACAAAAACAGCAGCAGCAGCTAACCCAAACCGCGCGGTATGCTTCCCAAATATATATATATATATATATATATATATATATATATATATATATATATATATATATATATATATATATGAAAGAGATTTCATCGACTATATATATATATATATATATATATATAATATATATATATATGAAAGAGATTCATCGACTACCTCTAAAAATATATATATATATATATATATATATATATATATATATAAAATAAAATAAAAAAAAATATATATATATATATATGAAAGAGATTTCATCGACTACTCTAAAAACCTTAGCCACCGATCACAGCCATCTGGGCGACTCACCTGAGACTGCGAGCACGCTGAGAGGCACCGCCGGCCGGCCAGAGCCGCCGCTAGCAATAGAGCAACGACAGCAGCCGTGGCCTTTGGAGATGACTTCGTAACACGTTTTCTGGCGCACGGTCGATCATTGTTCGATCTATCATTTCTGGTACGTTGACAACCTATACAACCTTATTTCTCTTCAATTAGATTAAGTTTAGACGCACTAGATTCCCCAAGAAATTGACGTCAAAACTGACGAATAACTGCTCGAAAAATAGAACAGTTACTGGTCCCAAACCCTTATTCGAAGGCGACTTCCAGTTGATCTACCAATAGTTCTGAGAAACCAAATGATGACAGTGAAGGACAACTATAGGGCTTGCAAACCCAACTTAGGAAATTTGATTTTGTCTACTACATGTCGAGAAATCAGATTTCAAAGATAGGAGGAAAAAACCTGTTTTAAAATATTAAAATTTATGAAAAAGTCTTCGATACTACGTGCATCCCGCCAATCCGGGCGACGTAGTCGCGAACCAAAAGCATCGAAAGGTGTGTAATGGTTTCTTGGACGTGTGGGCTTTGACGGAATTCAAATTGGTTGCGTGTGCGCGACGAATTTGATGCGTATCCGTCGAAATTTACCAGTATCGGCCTCTGTACAAATTTTCTAATTACTTTGTGCATATCTGTCAGATCGAGACAAAACTTACGCCGGCAGGACCGTATCATTTTTCTGGTCCTGTATGCCAAGTTTGGTCGACTCTGAGACAGTGGATCGGATCACCGTTTTGTGGGCCTCGCGATCTGATTCAACGGGCAATTTTGTGCATGGTCCGCCGGAATCCATTTGGACATACGGTTGGGTTCGTATCGAAAATTGGATCTGTAGCCATATAGTTTGATGACTTTAGAGACCATAGCTTTGGCATGCTTTTCAGTACAAAGCGGGTCCAACGACGGACACCGTTTGACCCAAAATT
This sequence comes from Iris pallida, assembly GCA_029216955.1. NCBI lineage: Eukaryota > Viridiplantae > Streptophyta > Magnoliopsida > Asparagales > Iridaceae > Iris > Iris pallida. The sequence continues at coordinate 26,606,476 of JANAVB010018199.1, read as the reverse complement.
ACCGTTTTGCCCCTTTGTCCAGAATTGGACTTAAGGATAGACAATTTAGCTAATTTGACTATCCTGAGAATGTTGCTAATGTCTATTTCAGCATCTGGAGGCTGTTGTACGAGTTTTGACTATTGTGACACACTGAGTGGTTTGGATTATCGGTTTCACCAGCAAAGGACCACAGACGAGTATAGTTTATTATTTGTTTGCGATATTGTGCTTTACTATACCTCATTGTTAGTCAATAGATATGTGATTTCTGTCTTTTATGTTTTTATATTTGTCGTGTCGGGGAGGTGAAGTACCAAGGATGTGTGATGACCTTATACAGTGTATACAGTGTAGAATGTGATTTATTATTACATTATACCGTATAGATAGTGATTCATTATTGCTTTATACAGTGTAGACAGTGTTTTATTATTGCTTTATACAGTTTGACGTGTATATTATACAGTGTAGACCATGTACTTTATACAGTGTAGATATTGTAGATAGTGTCGTATAATTATTCCGAGACCGATCGTATATCAAACATACTTCAGTCAGTCGGTGAGTATGGTCTTTGTATTTATTTACTTTCTTTTATTTAGTTTTATTTGTCTTTCTGTGTTTTATTTTTAAATCATATATTTAAAGGCTAACCTCCGTTGTATAGTCATTTTCATATATTGAAACTGTATTCAGTAAATTGTACTCATTCCATTCCTGACTGGAAACCAATATTTTTTAGGTTAGCTGGATTCACTTATAATGGAAATTTACGGGTGTACTTGCAGACGAAAACCTAGATATTAGCTAGATATATGAGTTGTAACCATTTTAATATTGTAAGAGTTTATATTTTCTGCAAAATATAAAACTTGTAAATATTGTAAATAAATTAGCTTATGAATGAGCATTATTTATGATTTTGAGCATTGTGGCTATACGCGTTCTACGCCTGACACTGCGGCGTAGGCTGGCTTGGATACGTATTCTTACCCGAAAAGCGGGTACGGGTCATGACAAGTTTTTTGTGGTGGCCCCGCAGGTCTGTTTTCGCAAATTATGCGAACTCGTGATAGTACGTGAGTTAGTCGTATTTGCGAGCCTGCGACTAGGAAATGCTCATTCACGAGTTAGGGATTAATTTAATTTAAGAGAATGACTAGGACTAGGAGTCCCTTATACAAATTACCGATGGTAGTCTAGGCCATGCAATTTAGATGAGGAGTTATAATTTGATAGTTTGTCAGATCCCCACTATTACCTCTTGATATGACGATATGATCCAATGTGGATAGATTATTCACTTGGTGAGACAGGGCTTCCTAGTAATGATCTAACCTTGATAAATTATTCAATTCCTCTCTTTGCCTCTTTAGATCATCATCATATCTTAGTCCGAATTGCCTATTTAGTTCCTATTTTGCCCTAAGAATTATTATTTTATATATTTTTGATATGTTATCCATATACGAACCTCGAGTTAGTTACGATCAAAGTTTTCCTCAATGTTTGAATACACATGAAATAGATAATAAAATGTTGTATTTCTTTTGTCTTCAGTTATTTCCTCCCTGTTCAATCTTTTATTTTAAGGGTTGTGAATGATAGGACAAATACTTACACTTGTCATAGTCAACTAGTTTGAATCTCTAGCAGCTCCTTGAAGCTCTTAGGAATATAGTCGGAATAATTTTAACGACTGCGATAGCTAGACAGCGTACTGTCGCCAATTACAGGAGAATGGAGAGTATGGGTTCACTGTAGCCAGCAGCGCACTGACGAGACACAACACATAGAGTTGAAATAATTTCAAGAAATCGCAGGTTATGGAACACTGCTAAAACTATATCCTTGTTGACCTCTTTAGACTTTGTGTCAAATATAAGGTAGAGTGTCTGATAGCATATCACATCTGAATCACGGAACCAATGGTTTACCATCGCCCGAGTATACGGGCGAGGCATAAACCTCGGTAAAATGACTTCAGACATGATTACAAGTTTAGGATACCATAGAGGATAGGAAAATGCCCTGTGTGTCCCATAAGATCCAAAACCAATACTAGTGGAAGTTTTGCAAGTTGGGTAGCACATCTCCCAACCTAGAATTCTGTGGTCCTTGTGATCTACTTATGAGGTAATTGACTGACACTAATAGGTTCACCTAGAATATAAAATTTGGAGGTCCATAACCCATTAGTCGACCAAGACCTTATGGATAAGAAGATAGTAGGATGGCCGTATGAGCAAGAACACCAGGTGAGTTTTTGATTCTCACAAAACTCGAACTACCTGTGCCTCCTTTCAAAAATCTTCTATAATTGTATTTTGACTATCTCGACCAATACTGCTATTACAGCCTAGTTTTGCGAGCTTACTCTTTTATCGAGCTTGATTCAAGACATATGTTTATTGGGGACGCCTGCTAACATATTGTCTAATCAGAATTGATATATTACGGTCTGATCAATATTAGTGCACTCGGTTTGCTCTCCCTCTGATTAACCTACGTGGATTGAGATGTAGATGTCTCTAGGATCTCATCCGCGACTGTATTGACTATTCCTCTTGAATTATACATTCGCCTTTGAATCGCGTAATTATATTCAGTGACATCTTTCTTGAACTCTTTATTGTTTTGTCTTTCACTGATTTGGAAAGACGAAAGCTCATAATTCATAGATAGATACAGAGCATCCCCCATGGCTATGATTAGTATACCCAAGTGTAGCTACCATCGGCCAGCCATGTGATTGAGTTACTCGTTCTCTTCTCGACCCCCAAACTGCTAATGTGACCTTCTAGCCATCTGAATTTGAGAATGATTAGGGTTTACCCTTAGTCAAAATGCCAACCTAGGAGACTATATATTCTTAAGAAACCAATTGTCGTGAGTCTCTAATTATTTGCTTGAAGCTTGCTTTAACTAGCAACCCTTAAGCCTTAACCCAACCCTTCCTCGACCAAAGCCCACAGTTTAGACATGAGATGAATAGACAATGGTAAGGCAATCATTTACCATGACTATGGTAGATACTCATCCCGAGATTGGTTTCCAACAAATATTACCCTAGTTATGTAAATTTTATTATTAAGACCTAAATAGTGTTGGAACACCACCGTCACTAACTTAGCCAACACCATAGCTTAAATACCATGTCATATTATGATCTAGCATTTATCAATACAATACATGATCACTACAGCCCATACCACTAGAACCCTTGTGACAATAGTCTGACATGCTTGACACAAATAGAATTTCATGACTCAGTTGTTAGAAATCTCTTCATATGACGTGCCTTAGAGTTGGTTACCCCGTCGATAACTCTTGTACTATGGAGGAGTAGATCATTCTATTTTATCGACCATGTGTTATTGTATATACTCGTTTTCCATTTATTGAGGAACGATCCTTGACTTGACTTATATATACCGTATTCCATTACGCCATGCCTTATTCTTTATTAACAAAGTCGAGGTACAATACCCGGACTTTGGAATTCTTCTAACCTCATTATTCCTAAAACCATGTCCTAGCTTCTAAGATGAGTAGACTGTAAGCCTTCTAAAATTTTGGATATACGAGAATTACCGATTGATTAAAATAATTTCCATTAGGATGATAATTAGTGCCCCATGGACTCCCACTTTCCATTTAGATCATTTGGTGTCCCCGGCCGTGTCATTAATATTTGTAGCACAAGACCAGCTGTTACCTTCCAATAAACTTCATATGCAAGATCTAGACGAGTCCACCTTCATCTAGGTATATCATGTCCCACACAAACCCGTCCCCTTGTACCCTATTTTTATGGTACGACTTTCAAGTCAAAAGGACTAGCTATAACCTTTACCATAATATCCGTATATTTTCTGACTATAATTAGAGACTCAACCTCGACTCAAACACTTCGACCCAATATATGGTTGTGATCTACTCGAAGCCCACTACGTACATGTCACTAGTGTGCCACTCAATTGTGTCTTCTCGTGCTACTTAAATACAAAAGTCACTAAAGGCACATTTTTGGGCCTTAGGGACCTAGCTAACCAACCTGACAGGCATCAAGCTCAACCACTTGGGTGGAAACCTATTCTAGGTTACCCTAACCTAGTAGAATAGTTTTATCATTGGAATCTTGTCCAGTCAATATAGATTAAAATCCAAGGTTCATCCAACCAACGATTGATGTCCAATCAGGGAACCCATTAAGACCCAGTAAAACCCATCCATATATACCACCATATTTGGACTATAAAACCGAACTTTTTGAAATAGGTTCCTATACCTATTATGTAGACTCCACCTCTTAGAATGTGAAGTCAATCGTAACCCTTATTCCATCAACTTGGAAGTCACGATACGATCTTGTATTGCATTTATATCTCTTACTCGTGTGTTTAAATAACCACGGAAAAGATCACAATCTTGATTTCTCAAATTTTGTCCTATTATGGAACCTTGTTTAGATTAAACTTCAAGAACGAAACTTCTGTATTGCACGGTTTGCAAGCCCCTCTAAGAAATGAAGAGTTCTTCGATTTAGCAAGTGACTAGACTAGAGTAGCCCACTCTAGCAAATAAGTTAATGGTTCATAGACTTTCTTTCTATCCGCATCACTGGATACTCACTACCGCTCTTGAAACTTCATAATTGCTCTCGATTATTCTTCTTATCTTTCTGTCCTTCCGATTGCAGAGCGACGAATGGTAATGCTTATTAGAATTTACCATATTTTTTAGCTACTTGCGTAAATTTGTTGCTTGTTAAATTTTGGGTGCTTGATAGATAGTAGAGGATTATAGATGCCATATGCGGTAGATATCTATTGGTAGCATGTTTTAGCAATTAGTTGCGTGATTATAAAGTTTTAGCGATGTGAGATATGAGGAGTAGTGTGACCAAAGGTGGATAGAAACTCTCAAGGATTCGTAGTACGAAATGACCATGAGAATAGATGATAGCTAATGGAAACCGTCTTCTATCATAGCTGATGGAATCTTCCCTTAAATTTCGAGGGCAAAATTATTTTTAAGGTAGGTAAATTTGTAACCCTTCTTCCCGAAGTTTTGATAAATATTATTTATTTATTTATTTATTTATTTTTGAATTAAATGGTAATTTTTAAAAAATTTATAAATAATTACTTAATTAATTATTAAGGTAGATGACTTTAGCCATAATGGAGTTTTGAAGTACAATATGGCTAGGAATTATGGCACGGATAATGCAATAGCGTTCTTTGACTAGTATATTAGCCCTGGTAGGAAAGACCGAGGCATAGTGATATCCTAACTAGGAAAACCAGGCCAAGTTGCGACTTAACCCTTACCGAAGATTTATTTACTTATTTATTATATTATTGAGTTTTAGGGAAACAGATTGTACCGAACTAGTCCAGATTGGACCCAACCCAAGCCCAAGCCCATGTAGTCGGGTAGTACGTCCATAGACATCTGTGTCAATATATATATATATATATATATATATATATATATATATATATATATATATATATAATATATATATATATATATTTTATATATATATATATATATATATATATATAAATGGTCTAATGAATATTTTCCTAAAATATTGTTATTAAATTATTGACATTGGTGGGACAATATATTCTAGAACTATGATAACTTGCTAAATACTAATTAAGAGGATGTATAGGTACATGTGTATTCTTGTATGCATAAATAAAATATAGTGTAATATATTGTGCATGTTCCTTATATATATATATCTATATAATATATATCTATATATCTCTATATAGATATTATATATATATATCTATAATCTATATTATATATGATATATATATAATATATATATATAT